>JANIEX010000985.1:0-15400 GCA_027627405.1 Leucocoprinus birnbaumii
AGATAAAGCCATAGTACTGAGAGGCGTATATCCCTCACCTAACGATAAGTCTTCTAGCGACTCCTTCCAAGGTAAAGTGAGGTCATTGAGGTGCTCCAACGACGATCAGGGCCGCGTAGAAGTGGACAAATGTACCTAGCCATAAATTACAATGGTTTGTGTATCTTGACCATGGAAGTCTACGGAATCGCTCGGAATACGGACCTCTACAAGCGAACTTGAAGAAAGCGAGGAATGTTCCAAGGTGGATTGACCGCATTTACCGCGCTTCCAGTTGGCCCTTTTGATTTTCGGAATTTCCGGTGTTCGGACCATGCATTTTTTTGGTGATCGTGGTGGTGGTCATTAAGATGAAAATTGTAGTAACTCAACCACTTTTGATTGACTGACGGTGATAAGCAGAAAGGAAAAGATATTTCATCTGACCTATCAGCGCAAATTGTGAGTGCATGACATCACACATAACATTCCGTCGTCAACGGTGATATCGCTGTCGACATCGAGACGCGGGGTCCCGTTCAAAGCCAGAAAAAAGTTGAAACGTTTAACCATTCGCGTTACGAACCTCGTGAACAAGCAGGGTATACTCGACGCTATTACGCCGGTGTCCCCATTTCCCAAAGAAGCTCCCTAGCCAAGCACTTGAACGGTTCTCGCTCCTTGCAGCAACCTTCCTGGGATACTACTAACCCCGGCCTCGAAGAGTCTTCCTAACCACGCATTCGAGACAAAATAAGAAGGAGGCAGACTCGGACTCTCCTTCGCGACGAGGGCAGGAAACGCCTATTTTACCTACCTACCTCCATACATGCAAAGAATCATATGTTCCGGAACGTCGAGATCAGCTGAGCATAAAAGCTCAAACGAACCGCTCAGTCAAACCAGCCTCGGGACTCCGACTCGTGGTCGAGGATTCACAAGGCAACACTCATGTGGCCCTCATAAAACAATTTCCTCGAGATTTTTTGTCTATTAGATATATGTATACGCTCAATAAAAAAAAGTGTGCTTAATATGCTACACACAATCAATTGATAACTAAGTAATACCTCCACACCGTTCGCTTTTAATCTCTTTTGTTCCCCGAACGAAAAAGCGACGAATGGTCATGAGCTATGCATGGTATGTATATGAAAAAACGTACCAAATCGAAACCGAAAAGAAACGAAAAACAATTCCAAAAGTGAGAGGTGAGGACGAACAGAGTGAGGAAATGAAAAATGAGAGAGACAGAGAGAAGAGGCAAGTCGAGTTCAGACTATGAGAGGCACAACCAGGAGAACAAGAACCAGAGAAAAGTAAATACAAAAAAAACGAATGTCATAATATGTCACAACTAAAAACAAATCCAACTAGAAAGAACTTTATCAAAGTAAAGGAAGGAAGCATACTCGAGAGAGGAGACAAAAAACGACGAGACGAAACGAGCGAACGAGGGTTTGGCTACAATGAGTGACTAAGGGTAGAGAGAAGACGTAGGATACGATATAAACACTCCTTTTCAGACAAAAGATCAAGGGTGGGGCAATGATACACATTGATAGTCGGATAGAGTATAGCAAACAAATCGAAGGCCGAGGGTGTGGCAAAGGATAATATATGCTGAGATTTGTCCTCGTCAATGTTGAGCAGGAGGGATGTAGAGAGAGGTGTAAGATAAGGTGGGGTTGATCGTATGACCCATCGTCAAGTCATGTCCAAAGAGATCGGTATCGCAAAAGGAGGCGAGGATTTTTTAGGTTGAGCGCCAACGATGTCAGGCGAAAGGTGCATTCGGGGGGAGAAAATGAGAAAACTTTGATTCGTGTGTCAAAATTAATCCACGGAGAGTATATGCAAAAAGGGGGAGTGCAAAGGAGGGTGTTAGGTAGGCAAGGCGGTGGGAGCCTGGGAGGATGTGTAAAAGATGTTGTTTCCGTATATTTAATGAACTGAAAATGTACAATGCCCGAGGATGAGAGAAAAAAAAGTAAAAAAGGGATAAATGAGTGCATGCTTTGAAACGAATGGATGATTGCATAAAGGAGCGAACAAAAGGTAAACAACCCAAACACATGAAGCCCAACGAGTTTACTCAAATCAATAGAAGAGAAAAGAAGAAGAAATAAAAAAAACAAAGAAATCCNAGAATGCAACCTTCCCGACATCACGGGGCGGAGGGCGGGGTAGGGGAGGAGAGAGAGACGGGGAAAGCTCAAGGGCTCCCTCACGTCACGAACAGCGTAACCTGTCCTCCAGGTCTATACGCCTCNAAAGCCATCTGCACATCCTCCGTCGAACCAAGCGACACCATATCCCCATCCTCATCTCTATACTTTACCCTCAACGGCCCATCATCCCTCCTCGGTCCACACAATCTAATCTTCTTCCCAACCTTCTCCACCAAATCATCATACTCCGTCGACCTCGGTACCTGAATCACAAAAATATCCTCGTGGAAGTGTACTTTAACCTTCACAGGCGGTGCTTGAGGTTCTTGCGGAACACCACCACCACCACCACCAGTAGCATTAGTATGATGTCCGTTCACGTTCGCGTGGATACCAACACCTCCTAGTGACGATTCACTAGAGCCAAACGGTGTGATAGGTGACGAGCTGTTCGGTGAATACTCCGAACTGTCACCAGTCGATTGACTAGAACCACTTCCGCGTTTATTGCCGACACGATCCCGATCCCGCGAAGGTGGCCAGTTCGGAGTGGCAACATTGACGGCGTTTGTCGGTAATGGAGGTGGGGCAGCTTTCGGTGGATTGTATGCGTTGGGTTGGCTTGCACTCCGCGATCGACTTGGTTGTACAGGCTGTGGGAGATATTGCTGTTGAGGGAGGGCAGCGTGTGTATGCGTAGGCGTTGGTGCTCGATTGTGTCTAAATTCACCACCTTCGTATCCCGTTCGTAGTCGTGACGAGCTAAACTGACTCCGTAAAGGTGGCCGTGGTGGCTGTCCGTTAAATGTCGCGTCAGACTGAGTTCGGGGAGTCAGCGGTGGCCTCTGTCCTCCGACCGGGGATGGTGCAAGTTGTGATTGCGAAGGAATCGGTAGCTGCTGTTGCTGTTGATTTCGCCATTGTGCCATTGTGACACCACCGGCGTCTTCGGTATATGCTCTCGTTCGTTGATCGTAAGCTGCTTCTCGCTGTTCAACGGGCATACTAAGTGAACTGAGCTTTCGCCCAGCGTTAACTGGTGTTCCGCGACCCGAGGACATGTAACTGCCTGATGCGGCGGGAGGATATTCCTCGTACTCATCATCGTCGGTGAATCCATCATGATCGTATGGGTAACCGGACGGGCCACTGGGATAACCATTGACGGAATCATGGCTCCCATAAGCACTGCCGCTGTATGGCTGACTGCGCATGGTCTTGCTACTACCGGAGGAGCTAGCGCTGTACGCCGTCGTACTGCTGCCATAGGAGGTTGTCGAGTTGTAAGAATAGGTGGATGGTGTGCCGATGGAGACGGTAGAGGAAGTAGCTCGTGACGAAGGTGGTGCCATCTTGCTGTTGAGACGACCAAGACCGCGGTCGGATCCACGGCGCTGAGCAGCTTCCTTGATCAGACGGTTGATCTGTGACTCCCATTTGCGCATTTGCTCCTCGTTGCGGCACTTGAGCGTGAAATACTCGAGGTCATCATCGCCCTTCCACCATACTGCAAGCGAATATTGAGTGTTCATTCCGGGACCTGTCGAGTGGTTAGACAGACATATCTATATCGAGAATGAATGAAATGTACCGGTTGATGTCCGAGGTTGAGATGAGACGGCTTGGGTCACATTGCCCAAGAAAATGCGGCCCTTCAAGAGAAGAGGCGTATTCCGTCGCTGATTAGGAGCTGCCGCGGCAGCAGCAGCAACGGCGTTCAAAGGGGTTGGTGTACTAGCCTGCTTCTTGAGGAGGGAGTTATTCTTGCTCATCTTCTTGTTTCCGTTCTGTTGGCCAGGGGGAACTTCCTTGCAGCAGAGAATGATCTTCTCGAATAGGAAGACATGGTACTCCCGGTCAATGTCGGACTTTGTGACAGTAAAGATGTCATCAAGGAGGAGTTCGCCAAAGTTTTCTAGATGGTGACCCTTCCAATCATCGATGCGGGTGGAGAGACTCTTGACAGTCTGGTCGTTCTCGGCGCGACGCTGAGCTTCATTAATCTTATCCGTGATGCGCTTCGCGGCATCTGAACCCCTCTTGAGCTCTTCATAGTGCGAATAGGACTCGGGCGAGAGGGTTTTGATTAATGACTGGCGTAGCGCGGGGGTAAATATGAGGATTAAATTAGCAATATTAAAGACGCACGTCAAGGAGAAGAGGATATTTGCAGACGCGCTGGACGGGCTTGATAAGGAAAGCGGGCAGCTCGCCCTTTACGTTGATCAAGTGGTTCAGAGGCTGTTTGCACGTGTTTGTGTTGACGACGGGAAAGGCCGCAGAAAACAAATCCAAGGGAATACAAACGGATGAACAGAAGGGTTGTCAGGACGACAAATCAGAAGTGAGAAATCTGGCAGGTGATGTATGGCGCAGACTGACCATGAGACTTTGCTCGTGTGTGAGCATCAATTCAGAGGCGTTCGTGTAGTTGGCGCAGTAGGGCTCGTAAACAGCAAAGTCGTCCTCCTGTTGGCGCGGCTGCTGAGAAAATGAGGCAAGGCGGAAACGTGGGGTGACTCACGTTGTCAATGAATGGGAGACCCCAGCGCTGGTCCTGCCAAACGGCTTCTGCCGTGCTCTCGAGGCGAATAAGGAATTTGCGCTGGAAGTTGAGGAGTTTGTTGAGATTCGGAAAGAGAAGGTGGATAGTGTCTTGATCTATGAAGTTGCCCTGGGCGAGCGCATTGGAGTATTTCTGCGCAAGAGTTAGCTTGGCCGAATGAATGGGCACGGGACGCGGTCGCACCTGCATGGTCTCGAGATCCTGCACATACTTGCGCTCCGTCTCGACAATCTCGCGGATGATATTGTTTCGTGCAGCCTCCTTTGCGTCTGCGGGCTGAGGAAGTGCATCTGACGAGTTGTTCTCGAGGGAGTACTCAAAGGCACTCTCGGGGAGGTGGTCTACGATCGCTGTCACGGTGTTGATGACCTGGGGAAGACGTGTGAGCAATGGCGGGGCCGGGGGGACAGGGATGCGGCGCACCTTGACAAGACCGTCTGTCGAGTCGCGGTCCCAGATGTCGCGGACGGTGAATGGCTCGCACTCTGGGATGACCTGCGTGACCTGGCTGGAGCGGACCTGCATCGCGAAGAGGGCAATGGCATGCTTCTTCTCGCGGTCTGGGTTCTGCTCGTAGGTGTCCTGGTTGTATTCGGAGTGGTTGATTTTGGGGAAGCCGGGCGTCTGCGGGGAGCTGGTCGAAGATGTAGCAGAGGGAGATGCCGATGGAGAAGAGGTCCCAGAGCTGGGTGACGGGGTCGGTGGACTGGCGGGGAGTCCGGGGTGGCGGCGAGCTGGAAGTAGAGGGCAAAGCCGTGGATGCGGGTGTCGTGGATGCGGGGCGTGTAGAAGTGGATGGTTGTGGTTGGTGAGCCGGGTGAGGAGCATATGGCTGGGGCCCTGGGGCCTGGGGTAGACCTGGGTTTGGAAGAACAGGGGGTGGTGGATGTCCGTGATGGCGGTGGTTTGGTGGTAGATATGTGGGTGAGCATGGCCGTTCTGCTTTCCAGCGTAGGACCCACCACCACAAGCAGCTCCAACTACTCGTCAGTTGGGTTGCAGGGTGTATCAAAAGCTTCGCATCCTTGTAAGGTATAGCACCAGGCTTGTAGGGAATGAAATCCCTGTGGCAGACTCCATGAAAACGACAGTAGGTTGAGCATCCGATATCGATACCCTGACAGTAGAAATAGACATACATCAGATTGAACATCATCCTCTTCATATGGAAGCGCACCTTGGAGAAAGTACGTTCTGTCTTTTAGCACAAAGCTCGCAGCCTCAGCGCGCACGTGCGGCAGGTCCTATGGTTGCATCTAACACAGATCTAACGGACGTTGTCGTTGCTAGTGCCATTGGCAGTGCATTAGCTGATGTCGAGGTAGTCGGAGCAGTTTTTTCTGCACTAACGAAGTATTCTTCTTCTCTTCGTTCTGGTTCGTGGTATCGTTCGATTTGGTACCAGTCGCTCGGGTATTTCCTCCTCTCCACTACCACGTCCTCAGCTGCCGCCTCTCCCCCAGGGGAGCATCTCAGGAGTGTGGGGTTTTCCGGGTAGATACGTGAGTCGACATCGGTGCAGGTGTAGGTTAAAGGTGCTGATTGGATCATCGAGGTACGTAGTGGCTGGTCCTCGCGGTTTTGCCAGTGACGCGTGGTGTCTTTCCTGCCGCTGGAAACTCCTTATCAGTCACATGACTACCTAGAAGTGTCTGGGATCATGTCAAGCCATGTTCATCGGCTCTAAATGGCAGTACGAGAAGACATCTATCGCATTTAAACAATTGTGATACCGGACGGTTCTAAGGCCAAATTAACTATCTACTGAGCCCAGGGCTGAGCAACCAGCTTCACCCCTGATACCTTATTCTCTTCCAGTCTCTTGAGGTCATCGACAATCCCAGCCAATCCACCAGGAAGAACTTCAACTTTATTCGGCTAAAGAAGCGCAGAAGAATGAGCCCAGGTCGTTTCCTACTTCAAACAAGACGCACCTCTATTATTCCATTCTCAACAAGGGTCGTGACCGAGCCATACAGTACTTTGAGCTCTTCATGTGCATCTGGGACTGCTGGAGTCGCCATCGTCAACACGACTCGTTTCTCCTGCGATTCCGGTACGAGGGATGGCAATACGAGAGCGAGCGTTCCACCTGGAGCCAGGAGATCATACGCACCGGTTTGCGTTTCCTGTTCTGAAATCGTGTCGAAGATGTGACTGAGAAGTCCGTCATTAGTATCCGCAGAAGCTCCGAGGGTTGTTCTAATGATTTCTGAGATCTGGAGCCGGATGGTATTGAGGGGGATGGTCCTATCGATGATATGTGTTGCACCAAGAGCCTCGAGTTTTTCAGTGTGTTTCAGTGAAGCAGTTGTGATAATCGGTGAGAAGCCAGATGTCTTTGCGAGTTGAATAGCTAGAAGAGAAGAGTATTCCATAAAGGTTCACTCTTATTGCCAGCCCACGCCCTACTCACCAAATTGTCCAACCGACGATGCGCCACCTAGGATGAAAATGGGTTTCTTGGCATAAACACCCTGCCCGGATGGGATGATGGGTTTCAGTCCGAGCCCATGAGGGAGGGGAGCATAGAGCATGACAAATGCTGCAGTCAAGGCTGTCGGAAATGTCGAAGCTTCTTCATACGTAGAGTTTGCAGGGACCTGTGCCCGTAGCTATCAGCATCGTGTGCAATGGCCCAGTCGGCTCAGTCATACCTTAGCAGAGAATTCCTCTTTCAATAGAGCGTATTCCTGGAATCCACCGTAGTTCGGATAAGGCAATCCTTGACCAAATCTACGGGAACGCCCCCACCGGTCAATGAAGATTGAGAAAGGCCGAAAAGCTCAGATAGACCTACACTTTATCACCGACGGTATACTTCCTAACACCCTCTCCAACAGTAACAACATCACCAGCAATATCCCAACCAACCACAGCGGGAAATTCGCTAATGAGATAACTCTACTTTTGATTCTTCCAATCGATAGGGTTCAAAGCTACTGCCCGAACTTTGACTAGCACTTCGCCTGGGCCAGCGGTAGGGACTGGTCGCGTAGTAAGTGAGAATTGAGCACTTTTATCGGGGATGACGAGAGTGCTTTGCATAGTGGATTCTAGAATGCGAAGTTATAAAAGTAGCTGTGTTGTGTTTATTGGGACACTGTCTAACGAGATGGTTAGTATTTATACCAGTCGACAAATCAGTCGAAGAACGCCTTACCAACCTGTACCCGCGAGAGCCACTGGAATGATGAGTGTCATGTTCAGAGATCCAAGGGGGTTTGTAAGCTGAGGAGCCCTTTACTGACCCAAGCCTGTGCTGCTGAGGAAGCACGCTATTTTTATCGGCATAGTCCGAGCACAATGAATTCTGTGCATATACACCGGAAGTTGTGAAGATGATGCGGATTGTTCGTCAGAATACTGCTTCTCCTGCGGGCTATTTGTAGTCAGATAGGTGCAATTATGAGCGGGGTGCGGTGATTCTTGAGCAGCGTAGAGAATAATGCAGAGGCTCGGTCATCCCGAGGCAGGTTGATGAATCGATGACATGTGAAGCCTGAAAGCTTTAAGAGGGAAGAATGAGGACAAATATTGCATCATTTTCATGAATTTAAGAGGACGGGAAAATGAGAGTAAGTCATCCGTCACTGAGCTCGTTATACTAGGAGCTGGTTGGGAGGCTGAAAGAAACAGGAGCAGCCGCTAGCCAGGATCGAACTCGGGGGCATTTGCCGTCAGATCACGTGCCTTTATTACCAAAATTGGAGCATTATTTGGTCCTCGGATCATGGAACGGCTTGTCGACATGCCTCCACAACATCCCCCTCGTTTCCTCCAGCGTCGATTTGCCAAACGCTATGGTGAATCTCCTAGAGCATTCCAGATCTATGTTTTATCAAAGCCGCATTAAATGAGCATCTTGATTCTTGGTGCCTATATTGAGTATACTCGGATTTGATCACCTCACAGTCACTCGGACTGTGGACAACGACCGTGTTTTTTTCACTCCCTTCGTTTATATTGGGAAACAAATACGTCGGACTTAGCTGGGAGCATTCAAGCCAGGTTCAAACTTGGCAGTCAAAGGCCCAAATACCGTCGTATCAAAATCGCTGAGTACACCTCAATGGCGTTTCCGCTGGTAAGCCAGGCCCATAATCTGCAGGGGTCGAAGCAACAAAATATAAGAGCATTAGACGACAAACAACAATGTGTATGAGAATATAAACCGACTATGTATGCAAAGAGTAAAGGATGCAACGAGAATCATAAAAAGGGTGGAGGTAAAATATCAAAAATCATGGAAGAAGTCATGTATCAATTTCCGCAAAAAAATGCAAGGCAAAGGGGAGCAAGTAACATTATAACAAGAATAAAAGCATCCCGACAAGCTATCAGCCTTCAATCAAGTACTCATACTAAGAAGCACGCGAAAACGGTACAATCGAAGAACATGAGACCGACAAGCAAACGACATTCATCACCTCAAAGGCGGCGGAACACCCCTCGGCGGCCTCCCACCATTCCCAGCTCTCGAACCCGCCGGCCACCCATTCCCAACAGTCTGCGCACTCTCCGGCGGACTATACGGACTCACAAGCGGCAAAAACCCCTCTACATCACTCGACCCAGCCGAATTGACATTCCCCGGATTAGCAAGTGGCGACAAAAACCCTCCCCCTGCACCGCCAATCTGACCCTTAGCTCCCAAATGCGCCGCTGAAGACATCAAAGCACCATCAAATGACTGCATCTGCGCCTCGCTACCGCCACTCCTTTGCGGCGAAGGCAAGAACGGTATCGAGCCTGCAGGCGACTGCGAAGAAGACGGAGAAGGTGAATTCGATGATGTCGGCGAGTACGAAGAAGCGTATTTCCTATTCGAGTGTGGTGGAACCATAGGATGGTTCTCAGGTACCGAAGGGAACGCGTCAAACAGCTCCGAGTCCAACACCGACGAATGACCAAATTGCGAGCCTGAGGAAGACCATGAATCTCTTTTGAAATTATAACTGAGGCTAGACGAGACTGTACCTGTATCGGTACGAGATTTACGCGACGAGGCGTATAGGCTCGATGGAGAATCTGGTGATAGCGGAGATAGCCCACCACTAGTGTTGTACACTCGAGAAGGCTGAGGTGTCGATGATCGACTGGGATTTATCTCGAAAGAGAAAGATAAGTCAGGGTTTTTCGACGGAAGTGGCGGTAATGACGGAGTACTTGATGATCGAGGAATAAGTGAAGTCGTTCGTGCAGGTGGTCGTCCAAGCATATCATCGTTAACCGGATCATTCAAAATAAGTTTCGGCAAAGGGGGTAAAGCAGGTGGAGGTTCAGTACTCATTCGTCCTACCAAATCTTATCAGAAAAACCGAGATAAACTCGTAGAGGCAAAGAAAGGTACTCACCATGCGAACTATGCGAACTCAACGTACTCGCCCCACTCTTCGTTCTCGTCCTCTGCCAAATCTTTCCCGCAAATGTAGCAGCCCTAGCCATAGGACCCTCCTTCTCCCCACCACTCCTCCTCCCCTTCCCAGGTGAAGTCATATTCGGCCACTGCGACAACCCACCGAACTCAGTTGTCCCATCCGGAGGTGTGATAGCACTAGGCCCTGAATCCTCAGACGAGAATTCCGACGACGTCGAAACACTACTTCTTCCTGGTCCATTGCCATGACCTTCTTTCGATGGAGAAGACCTATTCGTTAGACGCCTGAAAGCGTTAAACCTCGATTTCGATGATTTCGAAGACTTGGCATCTGGTGTTTTAGAACGGAAAGCTGCATTCCCAACACCAGCGGCTGCATAAGGCCCATTATCCGGTACCGACTCGAGTAAGTGCGGGACTGAAGGCGATTTGAATCGTTTGCTGTACATCTGTTGTTGATGTTGTGACCCATCGTAATACATCGCGTCCCTCGATGACCCGCCGACGTCTTTCGAACTAGCCACGTTCCTCAAGAATCCATTGCGCATCTTACTCTTCGCTTGTTCTTCTCTCTTTGCTTGGATCTTCCACAATGTCCTTCTATTCTCCTCGAGTTCCTCCCTCGATAACCTCCTCACTTCGATACTCGACTCGTTATCATCGTCGCCTGTGGACATCCACGGAACACCACCTGGTGTCCTGGGCGATTCGGGGAACACTCCATTTTCGAGTCGTTCTTCCAACAACACAGTACTCTGCAACAAGTCTGTGAGATCACCGAATCCGGGACTAGCAGGCACCATAGGTAAAAACCCAGGTTTTTGATTACTAATCCCTGCGATATCGGTCGCTCCGAGTGGAATAGCAGAAACCACGCGTCGCATAGTCGTCCTCGGTGGCGGGAGCAACGATAACGTCGAACCCGGTATCGGCCTCTGCGGCTCGCGAATCTTTCGATGTACAACCGCCTTGAACGAGTTTTCGCCTCCTCCACCGTAAGACGAAGTGATAATCCTAACAGAACCAGGTTCACCCTGCGCCTCAGCCCCCTCCCGGAATACCTGTTGCTTCTCCTGTTGCTGTTGCTGATACTCAGTCAGCCGGATAGGAGTTCTCGTAGCTGAGAGAGGGATAGGACGAATGTGATTAGCGTCAGCTGTACTTCCATCATCATCTGTTGCTGTGCCGTAGTCGTCTTCTTCGTCGCTGTATTCGTTGCTACGAAGTCGTGATGATCTGGTGTGGGTGGCTGAGGGAGGTGAGAGTGTCATAGGCATGCCACGCTCGGTGTGAGGGGTGACGCGTTGAGCGAATGCGACGTGGCTTGGGCTGGGAGTTGATGTGAATTCGAGCATGCTAACGGGTCGATAGAGACTTGGCGAAGGCGGTGAGGACGGAGTTTTCGTGGACGATGGAGAGGAGGGTGCAGGTGGGAGTGGCGGTGAGAGTGCATTTGGGGACAGTTGAGTAGAGGAAGTGGAGGGTATGATCATCGTTGGTGCAATAGGAGTCGTAGGCGAAGACGGCGCCTCATTCTCAGCGTCAACTTGAACAGTAGGCGCCCTCGACTCCAATTGGGACGAAGGAAGTGTATCACTTCCGATCGTAGGAGCTGATGCTGGTAGCATAACACCATCCAAAGCCAACATCGGCGGAGGACCCTTCTTCATCCCCCTTTCCTTCCCAACCTCGTCCGCAACCTCACTCTCAACATCATCAACCTCAGGCTCACCAAGCGCAACACCTAACCCAACAACAGGTGACCCCATCACCATCCCAGCCGCATTCTCCCCTTCTCCATCCTCGTCATACTCACTCAGCACGATACTAGGAGTCGTCAAACTACCACCAAAAGACTGCGACTGCTGAATGGCAGATGTCTCGGCAGGAGTAAGTGGACTACCAAGACCGGCGGCACGAAGGAGGAGTTTATGTGTTGACGATGGAGATGCAATTTCGGGTTCGGGTTCTCTTTCGGGCTCTCGTCCTGGTGAAGGGGAGGGTTCCTCATGGGTATGGGCTAATGAGGATGTGGATAAAGATGGAGAGGAGACGACAACGTCTGCGTTAGACTCGGGTTGTGTGGCTACTGGCTGCGGCGGTGGTGTTGGCGCGTCAGTGTCGTAGTTGGTGTTACCACTACTAAGACTACGCGTGTTGGAGTTAATGTCCGCGTCCACGTCGCGTTCGGTGTTGGAGGAGGTTTGAATGACGTTGTTGTCATGGGTATTATGCAGAGTGGTATTAGTGTGGGCGGGAGTGGTGATTGTGAGTTTTTCGTCTTCCATGTCTGGTTGTGACTGTGGCGAGGAAGATAGTGTTGCTGGCGTATCCGCGTCTGAAGGGAGGGAAGTTGTGCCGTGCGTCGGGGAGCTCGGCACCGAGGAATGCTGATTCTCCTCAGAGACCGCAGGAAGATCTGCACCAGTCGAATCCGCGGAGGAAGTAGCACTAGAATCTTCACGGCTCGCAGTAGTCCCTACTGCATCGGCCTCACCTGGACCAGTGGAAAAACCAACATCACTAGTCGTACGACCACGAGGAACAGGTGGACGAAACGAGTCCTGTAATGCCAAAGCGCCTTTTGCTCTAGCAAACTCCAGGGCGGTAGCGAAACTGGAAGTGTGACGACGAGGACTTGAGACGGTCGAGCTCGGAGCTGACCCATCTCCTCCTCTGCGAGGGGATTCGGGAGGAGAGGAGGGAGTGGGCGGTGTTATTGGTGGTGGTGGTTGGCCAGATACGTCGTTAAAGGCGACGATCTCTTCCGGTTCTTCATGCTGCTGCTGTGGCTGCTGGGATCCGGTATCCAACTCCGTCCCTTCTCCTACGCCAGTAGTCGTGCCGAAACTAGACAACGAGAACGACCTCCTCGACTCTCTCACACCCCCACTCCCATTCGCATTCGCATTTCCCGAACCATAGCCCAAACTAACAGGAGTCCCCGAAGCACCACTCCCAGCTCCAGGAATCCTGTTAAACCCCAGCGGCGAAACAGTACGCTGTTGCACCCCCTGAGGTCCACTAACGACCCTAACAGGTTGGGGTATACGATTGCCATACAATTCACCGCGTTTTCGATTGATAATTCCGTCGGTTGAATCGGTAGGTGGTGGTCCACCTAAGCCGAATGAACCTCGGGGTACGGGGATACCGCCTTTCTTTTCGAAACGGGCGATTTTTTCGCGGAGGTGGTTGGGGTTGGGGGAGTGGTTGGTTGATGTGGATGAGGGGGAGGAGGAGGAGGAGGAGGAGGAGGAGTGTTGTTGGAGAGCTGCGATTCGTTCTTTGAGGTTTACGGGTTGTGTTCGTGAGGACCTGGAGGGTTGGGTGTTAGGATGGTTTGGGCGGTTTGGGCGGTTCGTTGATTGGTAGACGTACATTTCAGAGGGTGGGTATTATGACAGAATTATGGGTGTTCGTTTCTGAAGGTGAACAGAACCGAGCCAGCGAATAGAGTAAACCTTCGAGAAAAAAGTCGAAAAAATTGGGTAATAAATCCACAGAGGAGCGGGTATGAGTCCGTGGGTATGATACGATATGCGAACTTTGAGAAACAGAGAAAGAGACGGTATTCCGTTGAGCTGAGCGCTGAGGACAAGGAACAACACTCAGAGGAGAACAAAGAGCATGAATGGCCCGAAAGGGGTCCTCCTTGGAAGAAGAGCGAGGTTGCGATTTTGTTTGTCGTTTCGGGGTGTATGGTTACTTCCCAGTTTGGTCCTGTTTGGTTGTCAAGGTCCCGCGTTTTTGTTGGCAGGGACGCTCGTTCGGAGTGTGGCGCCCAATTTTAATTGAGTTGATGTGGTGTTTCGACAGCCGGAAACTTGCGTTGGAGATCACTCGATATGTATGTACTCTATGTGTATATGTGGGGTTTGTGTTCTTTGCGCTCCTGAAGCGGAAGAGAGGACCGCGTTGTCGTTGCCGCTGTCGTGTTTTGGCTGCTGGCACCGACGGTTGTACAGTACGGTTTTTTTTGTCGTTGACTGACAGGAACCAAGTGGTAAGTTATTAGGTAGGTGGCTTGAGGCTTGGTGCCGAGTATGACCAGCGCTGCGCGTGGTTGGGTGAAATTTTACGTTTGACCAATGGATATGAAAGGGACTGCTGCGTCAGGTAGTGCAGCCCCTCTTGGAATGGCTGGCATCAATGTATCAATCAACCATCAATAGCAAGTAACAAAACAAAGATCGCATATCTCTAACACTCAGGGGAGACCTTCTTGATATCTGAATCACAGCGCTAAAACTGGACGACCAGGAGGCGTCATAGGTCTTCAGGCCCCCAAGGGTCGACGTGAATCAGTAGCCGAGGAGGGGCACGCGCCTGAGGCACGAGAAGACGTGACTCCAAGCCTGCAACCTGAGCGGCTTTTCTGTTGTTTGGCTGGAGGACCGCAGTAAAAGCGTAGAGACTTCTAGCCTTCTATACGGTTGTTTCGCAAATTTACGAGCGGTCATTGGATGATGCTTCGAGATCTTTTTTTCGACGACATACAAACATCTATTTTTGACTTCCTTGGCGGCTATATATGATGCAGTGAGGTTGATGGGGTAGTCGTTGCGGCTGGTCGTAACCGTATGTGTTGCCTACGCTCGACTTAATATCACCGTGGAGGAATGAAGTAGATAACGGAGTGATTAATGAGGATACTCGGAGTGTAGGCGCCCAGCGTAAAGCAGGCGTGAGAAGATCAACCATCATTGGAGTCGTCTGCCGACGAATTCTCGCTCAGAATCAATATCGACAGTTCTCTGTCACAATCCTTCAGCAAAGAGATGCTCGCCTACGACTGCAGAAGACCGGGGATATCGGGCGAGGGTTGAGTAATAGAACACCCTCGATGAACGTGGTCGCTTACCGAGATGATTGATGGGAAATGTGTGTTTGTGTGTATTTGGCAAGCATAGGCTGGGGAATGACCGCCTTGCGTTTGGTCAAAATTGCGTCTTTCGCTCCCCGCGCCACACAGCTTCCCCGCATTTTTCTCCCTGGCTCGTTTCCTCTAGAGAGCACCCTCTATTTCTGGTATACACTGACCAGCGACCAGCTGGTATGTTTTCAAATGACTCGGTCGTTCGACTCTGACAAATATTTCTTTGATGCACAGGACTTAAAAGAGCTCGACAATGACCAGCCCACACTCTGGCTATCCCCACCAGCAACAAGGCGCGACGTACTACCAGCCCTCGCCCCCGCCGACCCATGTCTACGGCACTCACAGCCCGGGGCCAGGGCACTCCAATCCCATGACACTACAACCCGTACATGCACTATCCTCCACCGCACATGAACCACCAC
>JANIEX010000986.1:0-15370 GCA_027627405.1 Leucocoprinus birnbaumii
TCTACAACACTTGTAGTGCATTTGAGTAGTTGGAGATAGGCGCCCCCTAGTCCTCTCTACTAGGCGACCACTGATAAGCCCATAACATGATCTCACTAGCCAGTAGAGGGAACTTCTCAGGCCTACTCGTTATGATGTATTATGCATTCACTCAAGGTTGCTATTTGCCTGCTTGTTAAAACTATACCCAGTCCTTTCAGTGTCCACTAGGCATGCCTGCTGAGCCCATGAATTTTTGGATGGTCATCACAAGGGTTGAGTGGAAAACAGTCAGCTTGGGCTTCACAGAAATACTGGGTTCACCAGGTCCTCCTTGACTCTATTATGAACAAGGTTCCKGAAGCATAAGTTTTTAGTGCATCACGTGCTTCGATGACATCTTGTTTGAACCCCAATTTAATCCGTTCGATGTGTAGCCGTCGAGGCACTCTCACTGCTCTGAGCTTTCGTGGGACTCTGCCAACCACCCTGTCACTCTGTTGTCACACCACGTGAGAGTGGATGAGTATGAACTGCGTCTACCTTAGTGACTTCCTTAGCGCAAGGACAGACGAGGACCATGGATAATGTGGATAAGGTCGCTGTGCGAGAATATGGAGCAAGCCGTTGGAGGTCGCCTCTGCAAACCCAATCTCGACAACCGCGTTAATCCATCTACCAACTCCTCCAGCCCAGAACCTCTCTCCGACGCATATCGCCTTCCTCCACCCGGGACCTCTGTATAGATATTTTCCTGTGATCTTTTATTTGGGGATGCTGTGACAATGTCGACCGGACGGAATTCGTATTCAGAGAAGGCGGTGTTGGCGAAAATGGCGGTCTTCCAAAGGCGCTCGACAGAAGCCTTCGGGGATTGAGACCAGAGCGCACTCGAGCTTCGAATAATTGCATTCATTCATTCTCTACCAAGATTACAAAAAGGGACTTGGGAGCTTTGTGGTAGTTCATGGGCTCAACGTTAGGGGTGACAAAGGAACGGCCCACCTCGAGACTGTCCTTCGGGCCTCCTCTCTCAGGCTACTTGGCTAGAACATGGCCTCGTATGGTAACAACCCAGTCAGCAAGCCTGTGGCCATCATGTTCGGAGGAGGCGGGAGCGAGATAGGTGGGCCGTCGGTATTGTGTCCAGTCGGCGGGTGATGTAGTGCGGGGGCAAGGGACAGGAAATGAGCGTGGGAGAAGAAGCCTTGATGACGGCAACTGTCCTCGAAGAAGCAACTCGCTTTCCCTGTCCACCTTCACCATCTCCAGCTCTGTATCACCTCATCTCACCGTTTCGCCAACCCACCAGCCTAACGACTTTTCGAACCTCAGTCTTCCCATTCATACTCTTTCCACGGCATCGCTCGCCTAGAGATCCCGAATTTTGGAGATGAGACGTCTGGCTTTCCACCAGTCCCGCTTGGAGAGGACCATGGCCTTTAGTCCTGTAATCGGACTTGTAGATACGTACGTGTATCATGCGTCGCTGCAGCAATACAGACCAATGTATACAACTGTCGAAGGAGAAAGAGGCTTCGGAGGTTGAATTTGTTTGGTCAGATCGTTCACGCGTCGACGTGCATGTCTACATGGGGGTGACCAACGACTTCATCGGTGAGTTGTACCTTGAGCTCTTTTGAGACGACTTCTGAGGCTGTTCAAATAGATGCAAACACTTATAAAGGGGAGACTTTGGATTTGCGAGCTCAAACCTGGTAGCTGTATTAGACCCTTCCGATGTACCGGGGCAGTCTATTCATCCTTAGGCCGATGTGAAAGTTGGTGAGGACTTGTGCGTTCCTTTCGTATTCCTTGAAGTGTTCACTGATCATTACGTCCCAGAGATTGGCACACGGCTGTACATTGCTCTGCGAAGAGAGAGCTACAGAATCGTTCGACAGCTGATGTGCACCCCCTGATTGTACGTCAAACCCATCACCGTCTCTCTGGGAATGGCCCAGCTAATAATCGCATTCCGCATGCAGGTTGTCCCCTCTGAGATGAATTATAAACCTCTTGTTTCCGGAATATCGCTATCATTGAGCCTACACACACCAAGAATTCTGACCCTGAATAAGTTACATCGGACCCCATTTTTCTCGCCAACGATCAGGTAGGTGTTGATGCTTTGACCGCGATGATCCTCAAGCTCATACATCCATCAGTGACTCGTAAGTCATTGCAACATGGTCGTAACAAGGGCGCTCTAGCCCCCCACACCCCTGATGCCGCAAATTTGGAGAATGAGACCACCCAGAACCCAGAACCCCAGACCCTCTCCTTTGTTCCTCCACAGCTCTGAAGCAGATTCGCCTGGACAGCACGATACTCTCAACAAATCAGGCACCCGTGCCGTTTATGAGCATGGCTACGAGGCCGGCGATTAAGAGAGAATTAAAAGGTTCCGTATCATGAATCCCCATCGCCCAAGGTAAGGTTACGCGCCAATCATTATCTTGTGACGTGTCGACTTGTTCTCTATTTTGCCAGCCATGAGGTCCGCTGTGCCTTCTCCGACACATGGGCATAAGCAAGCGAATCCCAGATGAGATGAGGGACATCGTCCAGTCCAAGGTCCAAAAGAAACTACCGCATCCGATAGGCCACGATGCAGGGAGAAATACAACAGAAGACTGCATCAGACGCATAGGAGGTCGCTGATGGCCTCAAATTATTAGCAAGGAGAAATTCGAAGTAGACAGTGATGTCTATTATTTCTCGTTGGCTGAAATGAAGTTGATTGGAAGATTTGAGTGTACTGTGCATATCGGTAGACATTACAAAAGAGATATATCTAGCCCCTCAAGCAACAGGTACCGCAGTGGGTTTCAACAGAGCTACGAGCACAGGCATATCATTATTTCGAACTGAACCTTGCTCAAGTTTACCGATCTCAGCAAAACACGAGGCCAAGTCTCTGGCTGCGTCTTGTAGTCTATGCCGTGGTCATTCGGGGTATCATCCACGATTTGTACTTGCCTGGAGGGTGCCACTGAACTTGAAAGCCAGCGAGTACTGAGTTCCACTTTCCCAGAGGGATTCCCAACAAGGATGCCCTAAAGCGATCGGGTGTTGACACCTGTTGACGCGCTCAGGCAGGATCGGACGCAGACTCCCACGGGATGCTTTATGTAAGCGGCCGTTGAGCCTGTTCTCACGAACTCGTCAGCTGCTTAACGTATCCCTCAGTCACTTCAAGTACTGTCAGTAAGGTAGACGCAGTTCATACTCATCCACTCTCACGTGGTGTGACAACAGAGTGACAGGGTGGTTGGCAGAGTCCCACGAAAGCTCAGAGCAGTGAGAGTGCCTCGACGGCTACACATCGAACGGATTAAATTGGGGTTCAAACAAGATGTCATCGAAGCACGTGATGCACTAAAAACTTATGCTTCAGGAACCTTGTTCATAATAGAGTCAAGGAGGACCTGGTGAACCCAGTATTTCTGTGAAGCCCAAGCTGACTGTTTTCCACTCAACCCTTGTGATGACCATCCAAAAATCCATGGGCTCAGCAGGCATGCCTAGTGGACACTGAAAGGGCTGGGTATAGTTTTAACAAGCAGGCAAATAGCAACCTTGAGTGAATGCATAATACATCATAACGAGTAGGCCTGAGAAGTTCCCTCTACTGGCTAGGTGAGATCATGATGATCATCTGAGTAAAAAGTCAAGCCTTCTTTGACTTAGCATAGTAATTACCAAGGTTTTCAATGGAAAGGATCTGTCTTGTTTTGTCCGTCCCATGATTTGGTTGCAACGCCATCGTCAATAATTGACGCGGCGTGTATCAGTCATTAGCCTGTTGCCGAGACTCACGTGCCTCACTGATCTTTTTCATGAAAATCTTTCTTTTTGAACTATAAAATCATAGAAAGCAGATACAAAAAAAGTACAACCTGAGGATAATTATAAACTATATCTTCTATTATTCTCAGGTTTTATATTTTCTGTCTACGTGACACACGAGTTTATCTTTCAATTTAAGTCGAAAAGTCACAGAATATCACGCTTTGGCACGTGACAGTGGATGCCTATGAAATGCGTCTACCTTAGGCTCAAAGGCACTTCGGTGCTAAACCCGGCAATCATCAATGCCAGTTAAATCAAGTTTATTCCCAAGATCCATATCACATGCAGCACCACTGATTGTCTCACCATCTCAGGTATCTCATGTGGTTTCTCGATCATTTCGGCCATGATTGAACCTCATCCCAATAGATCCCAATTCAGCTTCGCTTCCTACCTGTTACAAGCTTTCCACCTCCCGATCCCCTTTCCGAGTGGCATTGCATATGCCGACAGATTTAGTCCGATGTTAGTCGCCCATCACGCGGCGGTCAAACTTGGTATCCCTCACCTTCAAGCCGATAAATTCAATATCTTCGTGGGATGTCGTGCCTGAAGTTGTTATTAGGTCATTGAGGGGGGAGACCTCGATCTGTTTGGATGGAGGGACCTGGACTGGGCGCAGGATTTGGATAATAGAGAGTCAATTCGAGGATTTTTTTTTTTTGAAGTGGCCGGAAGTGGGCGATTTCGCTGAGGACTGTCCCAAGAGAGTAGGACTATCCTCAAAGACACCCATCGACTATTCATGCGAATAACCAAGATGGTATAGCTCTCACTCTCAAGTCTGTCAACCTCTTCCGCGCCAAGCACACCGATGCTGATCAGAATTCTATCCACGATCGTATCGAAGTTCACCGAGACGAGTTCCGATATGTTTCCATGAACGATATGCTTCGCTTGTAAAGCTTTGTTGCAATTCTATCAACTCTTAGTGGTGTCGAGAATTGACACTGGGAGACTGGTGATCACCGGTTCAGCTCATGGCATGATCAGGACAGGGTAGGGTTAAACATGTCGCATCTAGTCCATTTCTATTCACCTGGAGGTGATCTATGTGGCGAATACCAGTTACCTTTGACTTTGTGAATCTAGTCCGTTCAGCCGTTCAGCCGTTCAGCCTACAACTCATTATTATTACTCGATAGCAAATCAATGATGTAGAATGGTATGCTATATCATCTACATCTGTGTACATCCATCACTTAGCATGTAATCTCATCCAAGAAATTCATCTTACTCTTCTCTTCATCTTCATCTTCACCTTCGTCTTCATTTTCTTCTTCTTCCTCCTCTTCACCGTCGCTATCATCGCTATCGTCGTCATCGTCACTTTCATCATCAGTCTCATATTCTACATCTTGGAATTGAGCGCCGCATGGACAGTTGCCGGCCGGTAGAGGCTGTAGAAGAAATTAATCAAAATCATCGAAACGTATGTAAATGCAAGTGAACACAAACAATCCCGTTCGGGTCGTATCGCACCCACAGGCGACCTTTCTCGTCTGGATTTAAATGCACCTCATCACCTCCGCGACCTAATATCCAGACGTATTTGGCTGCTATACATCCAGGAGATGGACACATCTCCTTTCGAATAATCTTGTCCCGAAACTCAATTGGAAGCTGCGTAGTCACGTTAGAATTGAACAGGAATGCTTGATACTGTTAGTGTGGAGTAAACAACTTACGTTTTGCCACAGCCTTTTCCGATCAAAGTCCGTAAGAAGAAAAATCCGGTACATTGGTCCATCAATTAAAATGAACATTTTCCGAAAGGGAAGTTTAGAGATGGATTCAGCGGTCGAAACGTCGATTTTTTGACCTTCGTAAGCGCAAAGTTGCCAAAAGACTTGCACAGTGAACTCGTAACGATCTAGTCGACTAGTTTCCTCGGATAAAGCCGTGCCAGCAGGAAATTTAAAATGCGAAGAATCTGAAAAGGAGTCGGTTATTACAAATGTACTGGGCAGTTGTTCCGAAACCCCACCTTTTGTGCGAGAGCAGACAAAATGCAACCACTCGAGGAGCTCATTTCGCCACCGAAATAAAAACTCTCCGGAGACACACATAGCCCCCGACCGCTTACGATCCATCAGATAGTCATCAAATGATGTGTGGTAGAAGTTCAACTCCAAGTCGGCCATGGTAGCGCCTTTCAACTCCATTACAGATTGGATGAAAACACAATATCGGCGAAGTTGTCGTTCGGAAAGACCGAGAACTGCGCCGGGTATTCTTACCCACTTCGACATCGAGCAAATAAGTACAATCCTTCGGAGTATCTCTAGCATGTCCGAAGGCACGCGTTGCATAATCATGGCATAAAAGAAGTCCATTTCCGCCAATGGGTTGTTCGGCCCAACTTTCTTTGACACGTCGCCGATAAATCTGAGGACAATATCAAGTTGATCCTCAGGGCCTAACGAGTTCTCGTCGTTGACGAACCGGACAATAGTAGACACATAGATCCATAACCCAGCCCCTCGCTCAACCAGGAGCGCAAGCACTTCTTCAGATGGCCAGGCCTCGGGGAGACCATGGCTTTCGCGGATCTTCTTGAATTCACTGACCAAGTATAGGAGAATCTCGTGGTCAATTTCTCGGGAAACGGGGAGCTCAAAACTGTGGACAACGGATGACACGGAAGGGGTGTTCATGGTCCGGATGATGGGGTCCTCGGGACGACTTGTGATGAACCATCGGAAAGGAGTGGTTCCATTTCGAGCGGAAGCAGCGATGATCCGAATAATCTCGCACTGCTCCGCAGTTCCTCGACACTCGTCAAGACCATCAATGATGATGACGCCTCCTTTGAGACTGGTCCTGGTCGCCGCATCAAGTTGGCTTAGAGGATTGACGAGAAGCTCGTCAAACTGCGTCGAAAGCGCCTTTGTAGTTAGAGATCGATCCTTGCGTAGCCGTTCGTCAATTATGTTAGCGAATTGTGCACAATGAGTGGTGATTTGATAAACGAGGGACGGAATAGCACGGCGAGGGTCGTCGCGATCTGTGCTGGAACGAGAGAAAAAGAGTGTAGCCAGGAGTTTATCGAGGAGCTTGAGAGCCTCTGCGGAGCTCTGGGCAACAGCGGTCTTCCCCAACCCCAAACGGCCCCCGCATCCATAGCACAGGTTCTTTGCGCTCCGACTGTCCAAGCGCCCAATTGGTGATCTCCTTAATATATTCCTCCCGGGTGCCGAGATGGCATTTCGGTGGGGGATAGCGAGCGAGCGAGTCGTGGAACGCATCGGGCATCGAGTTTTCGAAAAGTGTTTTCAGACCTGGACCTGTGTGTTGTCTGAGGCGTTGGGTCCTTATGCGAGTGTGATGATACTCACCTGTGCTAAGGGGAACTTCGTTTCGGAAATGGGGCGTTAGTGATAGTAAAGCTGTGTGCTTGATAAAATTGTCCATGTCGATCGGCATTTGTGTGATCTGTCGCGGAAGTGTTGGATTCGTGTACTTGGACTAGTCGAGGAGGAGGGCTACCCAGAGGTGCGGGTACATGTGATGGCGCGGTTCGGGGCGGTATCGGAGGTGGAAGTCGAGTAGGTGAAGGTTTAGGCCTTGGAGGAGGGGGTGGAGGTCTGGGAAGTAGAGAATTCTGAGGTGGAGATGAAAGCGACGGAGTTCGGGGAGACGAAGAGCTCTGGCGTGGAGGTGGCGGCGGAGGACGCCGAGTACGTGGAGGGGTAGGATGTGGAGGTGGAGGCACAGGCCGCTGCTGTATTATCGGCTGTGTGCTGGAAGCACTGTCCTTGGAGCTCGAGGATGGATCACCATCAGCTGAGACAGTAGACCTGTTTTGATACATTGCGGATAAATGTCAGATACAGCAATATAGCTAGAGGAGTCGTGGTAGAATACAAGAAAGGGTGCTACCACGCTGTTGATTATCAACGATTAATAGACGCTCATGTCTATTCTTAGTACAGTGAGCGAATTCTCGGAGGAGTGGCAACTTTAGCAAGATCGGCGAGAGCCGTTCACCGTCTCCCTTTTCTAGTACTGCCTATATAGTATAAAAGCCGGTCTCAACTGCACTTCACGTTGCGCAACATGAATGTCTGCATCCTGTGAGATTCAGAAACACTCTAAGCAATAAATCTTTCATAACTTCTTTATTTGCGATTTGATCATTGAATTCACTCGTATTGAAATTGAACCAGGGGTTTTCTCTATGATCCAGCAATACCTGATTTAAATTTGCTGGGACCTTCATCCATTGCTTGCTGTTATGAGGATCTGTAGCGTAGGCGCTAGAAAATGGACCACTGTAGTCTCACTTCTGCTACTCGTTGCACGTTGTCGGGGTATAGAACTGCTGATCAATTTCCTTCGGAAACTGTGAAGACTTGAGCTTTTATCTCACCATCGTTACAGTTATAGGTATCCAGAGTCATGGGATTACATCACACAGGACCTCAGAAATTGACAGAACGTTCCTCCTTAAAAAGATTCTTGAGAGAGGTGACTCAATTCGCAGCGAGGGATGCAGTGATCTTCCAGATGACGATTCGAAGGCCGGTGGTACAAACTAGATCAAGCTTGTGCTTGACACGATACAATCGACCCAAAATGTGATCGAACGCGCACGGGAAATGAGATACTGTCGTTAACGCAACTCAAAAGCATACCGTCCACCACCAGCGAGAATCCTGTTCTTCCTCACACCACCAATATCGTGCCATCTTTGAATATCGCCTGACGGCTCCCAAGCTAGATATAAACCAGGCTCAGGGCCCTGCACATGTGGCAGATTGGAGAGTACTTTGGATCTAGGTAGTCGGAGGTAGTGCGCGTGTCATGAGCGATGTCACCTTCTCCGGCTTTGAGACGACATTCTGGAGGTCTTCATGCGAGGTTAATGGCAGTAAGCATGAGCATGGCGCAAAACTGACTGGTGGACTCAACAAGTTCACATAAATCCATAGCTCATCCGCGGTACTCCGTAACAATCCGTTCCCCATCCACTACACTGTCTTCTGGTATCGACTATCGCTCTTGTATGGATACCAGGCAATCTATACACCGAGAGCTCATGAACTGTGACGTATGTATTCTAATCAGCACACCGCAGTAAGCGAAAGATCTACTGGAAGGCTCTCAGAACCAGACTACGTGAAACTCATATCTTCACGATGAGTTGGGCAATGAAGCGAAGATACCATCGAGGACCCCGGCGATCTCCACGCCTGCTGATGTTGGTCGTGGTGCAAGGACTTAAGGTATGATATAGCACAAGGTCGCTTCTGTTGTCGTAGCACCTGAACTAAAAGAAGCTCAGTTGACATGTCACAAGCCGATAATTGGCGCCTAATCTCACCTTGGGCGATATAGATAAGCATTTATAGAACCTCGAAATCTCTTGATCCCCGTACTTGTAGCCATCCTCGAAAAAGGCCCTAGTGGGTTGTTTGGCTAACTCGTTGAATCACTACGTCGATTGATGAAACTCGTATTTCCTGCGTCAGCCACCTTGATGTGGCTCCATATCCATGGCTCCACGCAGTCGGAATATCGCCGTGAGGTGCTCGTGCACAGTAGATCATGTCGGTTGGGTGGGTCTGCTTGGGAGTTGTAAAGGCATGGGTGGGAGCGTTTGGAGCTCTGCGTGAAGAGTGAGGAGATGACGATTTAATTTCAGAGCGATTCGGGCTTGGCTGTATTGTATTGAATCAGTCATGAACCAAGGTTTCGCCAACGGAAGGGACGTGTCCATGAAACTCAATGCGCCATTGAACCTCTCGTCCTAGCATTAGTGTGTTCAAAGAGCTCGAGCGCCATTGTTACGATCATGCTGCAACGGCTGAAGAGTGATTGATGGGTGTATGAGCTTTTGATCGTTGTAGTCAAAACATCAGTACATACTCTATCATTGGCGAGGGAAATAAGGGTCTGTCATAGTAGGGAGGAGAATTCCTGTTTTACGCAGATGTCTCAATAAGAGCAATACGATCGGAAGAGAGAGCACACAGTTCATTTCAAAAGAGGACGACCTGCACGTGCGATGCAACTGTTAGCTACGCTGTTTCCGGAAAGACAGAGCCGGAGTCAACGTTCACCCAGATTAGATACCAGCTTTCGAGCGATTCCGTGGCCCGTTCTTCCTCAGCACCTCGGGAGCAATATACAGCCGCATGCCAACCTGTGAGTTGTAATAGTGAGCGGACACTTGAAGAAATACCAAGAGAATGCATAAGTACCAACGAACACACCCACGTCAGGATGAATGGAGTGCCTCGTTTCGTCAGAAGGGTCTCACACAACTGCCAGACTGGAGCTCGCAAGTCCAAAATCTCCCGCTCTGTAATCGTTCGCGTCTAGTCAAACAGGAGCTTCAGAGGATATCTAAGAAGGGTTCAGGTCGACGACTCACCAATGAAGGCATCGGTCAGTTGATATCACAGTGTAAGATCCCAACGCCGACATGCGTATCAACGCTTCATCCCCTGTGGTTTCCTCCTCAGTTCCGTTACCGGAGCAATGCATCGGGTGCATGACCCACATACGTACGTCAACTTGGGCTCCAGACCTAAAGGATATGGTCGTTTTGAGGCGTAGACTGGTGAAAAGCCTGCCGTCTCATCTCCGCAAAGTTGTGGGATCTCTAAGGTGGGCTAATGTTTCGAAGGGAACATGAAGGGGAAAACCAGGGTCGAAAGTGGTGGTAATTGCTATGTTGGGCTGGTGAGCCGATGAGATGAGGTGTGACAGAGTTGAAGATGGTGAAGGTGGACAGGGAAAGCTGGAGGGACGTTTGGTTCTTCGGGGAAACCTGCAGTTGCTGTCATTGATGCTTCTCTCCCACGCTCATTTCCTGCCCCTTTGTCCCTTACCCTCGCACCACGTCCCCGCCGACTAAACACGGTGTCGACAATTCATCGACCTTGCTCCCGGTGCCTCTGTACATGACAATGACAACCCTGCTGAGAGGGGCGCTACACCCAGAAGGGAATCTTCTAGCCATCGAGGTTGGCCATACCTGCGTCGCCCCTACGGTTGAGCCCAAGTATTACCCCAAGTTCTCGATCCCCCCGCGTAGAGAATGGATGGATGAGAACACTCGACCGTCAAACACGTTCTGGTCTTTTGCTCGCCAAAGGCTTCTCTCAGGCGCCTGGGGAAGATATCCTCTTTGTCACTTCCGAGTTCATTCTCCTTGGCGTCATTCTCACCATCGGCCTATTTCCCAGCTTCGAATTTCATCTAGTCAACGTTGCTATAGTATTCCTAATGAAAGCTTACGGAAGGATGTCTATAAGGAGGTCCTGGGCGGAGGAAGGCGATGTTTCCTGGGCGCAGAGAGGTTCTGGGCTGGAGGGGTTGGTATATGGATTAAAGCAGTTGCTGAGATCAGGTTCTCAAGGGCAACCTCCAACAGCTCCCTCTATTTTTTCACAGTACCCCTGGTCATCGTCCGCCCTCATGCTAAGGAAGCCACTAGGCTCAAAGATGCTTTAGTGCTGGATCCGACGTCGCTAATGCCAGTACAATCAAGTTTGCTCTTGGGATCCGTACTACAACCCACGACCCCGTTGATCGTCTCATTTATTCATCTGTGGAGATGGGAGGTGTCTGCTCACGAACTCGGCCCTCGCACACACCTCCCACTACCGACGATCAGACCGCTTTGGGATTTAGAGTAGCGCTAGAGTTTATGACAGGGCTTACTGTCTCTGTCTGGCCCACTCAGATTCGATCTCCAATTCCAAGTTGGTCCCACCGCTCAATACAGTGGCCAAACCCAGTATCCCTCACCTTTAAGCCGATGAGCACATCATTCAATGTCTTTGTGGGACGTTGCATCTGAAGTTGTTAGGTCGTCGAGGAGGGAGGTTTTTCGATCCATTTGGATGGAGGGACCCGGACTGGGCCCAGGCTCTGAATAATAGGCGATCTATTCGAGCAGTTTTGTTTCTCAAAGTAGCTGGGGAAGGAGGCCGTTTTATTGAGGACTCTCCTAGGAGATGTGGGCTATCCTCGAGTACCCATCGGCCATCCACGCGGATAATCATGCCGGTATGGCTCTCGCTCTCAACTCTGTTAACGACTTGCATGCTAAGCACATTGACGCTTGTCACAATTTGCCCACGATCATATTGAGTTTAATCCAGGCGAGCTCCGCCATGTTTCCACGAACGATATACTTCCCCTGTGAAGCTTTCCTGTGGTTCTGTCGGCCCATAGGGAGGGAGTGTCTGGTGATGGGTTTATTCGGCTCATGTCATGATCAAGAAAGTGTGAGAGTAAATATGGTGCATTTCGTCGTTTCTATTCATCCTGGAGTTTATCTATGTAGCGGCTACCAGTTACCTATAACCTTGCGAATCTGGTCCGTCCAACCTCAGCTTGCTACTCGTTATTATTACTCAATAGTGAAACATTGTTGTAGAATGGGGGGCTATATCATCTACTTTTATGTATGTTTATCACTTAGCATGTCTTTTCATCCAAGGAACTCATCATCATCGTCGTCGTCGTCATCGTCACTGTCTTGGAATTGAGCACCACATTGACAGTTGCCAGTTGGTAGAGGCTGTAGAAGAAATCAATCAAAATCGTCAATAAATATGTAAATGCAAGTGAACACAAACAATTCCGTCCTGGTCGTATTGCACACACAGGTTGCCTCTCTCATTGAAACCTAAGAATACCCCATTATCTCCGTGGCTTAACATCCAGACAGATTTAGCTGCTCTACATCCAGGAGCTGGGCACTTCTGCCTTCGGATAATCTTGTTCCGAAATTCAACTGGAAGCTGTACAGTCATGCTAGAATTGAACAAGAATAGCCAATACCGCTAGTGAGGAGTAAAAGGCTTACATTTACCCTCAGTGATCTTGCCTGATTGTCCGAAAGAAAAGGGAGCTTTTGGCCTGCCAGGCCAGTTAATCCAAACATTTTCTGAAAGGGAAGTTTAGAAATGGATCCAGCAGTTGGAACGTCAATTGGTTGATCAAGTTGAGCGCAAAGTAGCCAAAAGATGGTGATAGCAGATACATAATGCCGTTTTCGAGAAATTCCCTCGGGTGAAGTCGTACCATCAGGAAACTCTAACTGCGAAGAATCTGAGGAGTTCTTTATTACAAAATATACTGGTCATCTCATTCCAAAACCCCACCTTTTGTGTGAGAGACAGACAAAATGGAACCACTCAAGGAGTTCCATTCGTCATCCGAAACAAAAACTCTCCATAGATACACATAGCTCCAGACCGCTTACAATCCTTCAAATAGTCACCAAATGATGCGTGGTAGAAGCGCCATGACAAGTCAGCCATGGAAGCGCCTTTCAAGTCCATTACAGATTCGATGAAAACACAAAATCGCTGGAAGTGTTGAAAAGAAAGACCGAGAACACCGGCGGCGTGCTTTGGAAGCACGTGTATTGAGCAAAGGAGTACAATCCTTCGGACCATTTTCAGCATGTGTGGAGGCACGCGTTCCATAATGAGGGTATAAAGGAAGTCCATGTCCGCCAACGGGTTGTTCAGCTCAACTTTCTTTGAAACATCGCTGATAAATCTCAAGACAATTTTAAGCTGATCCTCAGGGCCTAACGAGTTCTCGCTGTTGACAAAACGAACAATAGTGGAGACATAGATCCACAACCCAGCTCCGCGCTCAACCAGGAGGGCAAGCACTTTATCAGACGGCCAGGATTCGGGGAGACCATGGTCTTCGCGGATCTTTGTGAATTCGTCAGTCAAGAAGAGGAGGATCTCATGGTCAATAAGACGAGAGACGGGAAGCTCGATACGGGAAACAGCAGGTGATACAGAGTGGGTGTCCATGGTCCGGATGATAGGGCCCTCGGGACGGCTCGTGATGAACCACCGGAAAGGAGTAGTTCTATTCTGGGCCGAAGTAGCAATGATCCGAATAATTTCGCACTGGTCCTCAGTTCCTCGACACTCGTCAAGACCATCAATAATGATGACGCGTCCCTCAAGACTGGTCCTGGTCGCCGCGTCAAGCTTCCTTAGAGGGATGACGAGAAGCTCGTCAAACTGCGTCGGAAGCGCCTTTGTAGTCAGAGATCGATCCTTGCGCAGCCGTTCGTCAATTATGTTAGCGAATTGTTCACAGTGAGTGGTGATCTGATAAACGAGAGAGGGAATAGTACGGCGAGGGTCATCGCGATCTCTGCTGGAACGAGAGAAAAAGAGAGTAGCCAGGAGTTTATCAAGGAGCTTGAGAGCCTCTGCGGAGCTCTGGGCAACAGCAGTCTTCCCAACCCCAAACGGCCCTTGCATCCATAACACGGATTCTTTGCGCTCTGACTGTCCAAGTGCCCAACTGGTGATCTCTTTAATATAATCCTCTCGGGTGCCAAGGTGGCATTTTGGAGGGGGATAGCGAGCGAGCGAGTCATGGAATGCATCGGGCATCGAGTCCTTGAGAAGCTCTTGTAAGCCTGTACTTGTTATGAGCTTCACGATCGCAACGCGAGAGCTACGAGACTCACCTAACCCAACGAGGGAGAAATCATTGAACCGAGAGTTGCTGATAACGAAATTCGAAGCCTGATTGAATAAACCATGCTGATTAGGGCTCTTGGGACGAGCAGCGGGAATATGGGACCCGTAGATTTGGGCATGTTGGGGAACGGGGTGCTGTAGAGGAATTGATGTATGTGATGGCGGGGATCGGGACGGTATGGGAAGTGGTACCTGACGGGATTGGAAAGGAATCGGAAAATGCGAGTGGTCGATTTGCTGATGTACTGGATCAGGAGTTGGTGGCAGAGACATACTCAGGCTGGTCGTGAACAGGGGGCAACACTGGGATAGGGGACGAGCGAAGGCGTTGGTAACGCTGTAGTTCAGTATGATTTGCCGGCATACGTGGGGGACCATGAGTCATAGCACGTGGTCGATCAACAGTCAGCGGCAAAGGACGTGGGTATGGACTGGAACGATTCTGAGGTTCGTAAAAATGAGTATCTACAGGTTGTGTGAGCGAGGGCGTGATAGAGAACTGATACGTGGGATCGATGGACAGATGTCCAGGCGTGAAGTAGGGTCCTTTTGTTGAATCAGTTGTTGGAGGTGGAAGTGTCTGAAGCAGCTTTGATGGAACAACTTGACGGGACATTCCATGTTCAGAAGGGTGGGACATATAAGCGGAGGGTGGCGCATGGATGGCTGCCTGAGCGAGCGAAGGGTGGGGATCTGGAGGCGCAGTCACTTGAGCCAAGTTTGTCAGGAACAAGTTCGAAGGAGTAAAAGTGTGTGGCTCGCTGGGCAAAGGGGGGTTTTCAATGTGTTGATGTACTGGATAGGAAATGGGTACGCTGCACATGCTCCCATGGGATGTCGGGATGAGGAGAGGAGTGGAAGCTTTGGTGTTGGTGTTGTTCGGCCTGATATGGCAGGCGTTGGGTGGGGGAACGGGAGTTGTAGGACGTGATCCACGGATGTTATGAGAATGGAGGGGTTGGGTTGGAGGTAAAACGATTTTGAGGTTCGGAGGAATGATGATTTACAGGCTGTGTGAGCGAGGGGGTTATAGGAACTTGATATGCGGGCGG
>JANIEX010000987.1:0-15365 GCA_027627405.1 Leucocoprinus birnbaumii
GGTGGTGGTGTCAATGGCCACCATGGCTCGCTGTACACGCCGTCGGTGCACGGCGCAGAGTCCATCCGGCCGTCGAAGAAGGGCAAGGAGAGGGCCATGCCGGACGACAGCGAGCTCACCGTGCGCATATATCGACCCAACGGGTTCTATCACTCGGCTGCTGTTGGCGTGAGCTTGACGGTGTATGACCTGCTGCCTGCGTTGCACAGGAGGACGCTGTCGAATGACAAGCAGACGAGCCGGCTGTTTTTGAAGGAGCGGGGCAAGGGTGAGCTCGTATATAAGACTTTTCAGATAAGCGCTTATTTGGTTCGCAGAACGGATACTGGATGTGCGAGAACTGCCGCTCCATATCATTCACAAACGGATGGCAGACGCTGGATACACCTGGAACGACGGTCTCATCCTGCTCGGCGGCGAACATCTTTCCTTCCTGCTCAAATTCATCTACCGTGATCCGGACCTCGGAATCGGCATGGGCCGACCATCATTCACCGCAGAACCTCCGAACCACCACTCCTCATTCTCTGAACCCTCGAACAACGAACTCCGCCTCGAGACCTTTGACTATGTCGATCTGACGGGCCGAAGTCTCCGCGCCATCCCTGTCGTGCTGCACCAGCACGCCGACCAAATCATCTCCCTCAAGCTCTCACCGAAACCCCATGATCGATCTTCCCCTCGACTTCATCGAAGCATGTACCGCGCTGCGCGACCTCCGATTATCCAACATGTCAATGCGAAAGGTCCCAGCCAACCTGACAGCTGCACAGCTGTTGCGAAGACTAGATCTCTCGTCCAACTACATCAAAGTCCGAGAACTGGAATCCGGTCGACTGCACAAAATCCCCGAACTCAACGCTCTCTTCCTCCAAAACAACTCTCTCAAAGATCTGCCGTCTACATTCTCCAATTTCCAAAACCTCTCCGCACTCAACCTGTCTAATAATAGACTCAAAGCGATACCGGAAGTGGTTACGCAGATCAAGACGTTGCGAGATTTAGACGTGTCTTTCAACGACCTCGAGACTCTCCCTGACAACATCGGTGATCTCACCCAACTCGATCGATTCCTCTTCCTCGGCAACACCGTCCCGAAAATCCCGGACAGTTTCTACAATCTACGCCGTCTTGAATATGTCGACTGTAGACGGAATCAGCTGGTGGATCTGACGATTGTGATGAATCTTCCGAGGTTGAAGCATTTATATGCTGATCACAATGCGATTCATCTGTTGGATTTGTCGATGGGTGGGAATATCACTACTGTGGATGTTTCGCATAATGAGATTACGCAGGTTGTGGTTTCGCTCCCTCCGTTTGGGTCTACCTCCCGATACCTCACTTCCCTCGACCTATCGCACGCATCACTCACCACACTCGACGCAAACGTCCTCGACAAACTCATCACTCTCAAAACACTCAAACTCCAACACAACAGCTTGAGCTACATTCCCGACACCCTAGGCGAGCTCGTCGAGTTGGAGGAACTGTATCTGGCAGAAAACCGGCTGATTATATTGCCAGACACGATCGGGAACTTGAAGAAATTGCGAGTGTTGGACGTTCATGGGAACAATCTACGCGAGGTCACTGGAGCGATTTGGGATTGTGGGCGTTTGGAGTGGTTGAATTTGAGTTCGAATTTCGTGATTACGTTCCCCCCACCTACGATTATTCCGATTCATGGACAACATTCGGTTAATGGGCTTACGTCGGCGACGACGAAGGAACTGCCGAAGGAGTACAATGAAGATCATGTTATACTTGGGCATCTACATCCACCACTATCGTTCTCACTTACTTCCCTCTACCTCTCGGAAAACCGAATATCCTCTCACCCCGATTCACCCGGAATCCTCGGTCTGCGCAACATCTCCTTCCTCCGATCACTGAGTATTCTGAACCTATCGTACAACGAAATCACGGACTTTCCACAAGGGTTCTTTCGGTCACTTGCGTCGAAACTTAGAGAGGTGTATTTGTGCGGGAACGGGATCACGAGTTTGCAGAGCGATGATTTTGCGAGGATGAGAGAGTTGAGGGTGGTGTTTTTGAGTGGGAACAAGTTGACGGTGTTGCCGGCTGAGCTGACGAGGTTGGATCATTTGGAGGTTATTGACGTGAGTAATAATAATCTGAGGTATAATATTAATAATTATGAGTTTGATTGGAATTGGTGAGTCTTTCCTTCTCATTGTGAACATTGGCTGACGGGTTTGTGAAGGAATAATAACGAGAACCTGCGGTACCTTAATCTTTCGGGCAACAAACGACTCCAGATTAAACCTGACAACCGACACCAAACGACTTCACGTACGAGTCGAGAAAGCCACGCTCCAGGCTCCTTATCCGGCTTCGCCTCCCTCCGATACCTCCGCAACCTCGGCTTGATGGATCTCACAGTCACAGCCAGCGACCTCCCCGACGAAACCGAAGACAGGCGCATACGTTCCACAGCGTCTATAGTCGGTGGACTGGGGTACGGGATATCCGACTGTCTAGGGAGAGAAGGCGCTTTGACGATGTTGGACCTCGTACACGAATTCCCTCCCGCCCCCGCTGCACCTTCATCCGCGTCTCGCCCCGCATCAAGCTCGAGTAACGGCCACAGACCGAACAGCCGCGCTCTGTTCGCGATGTTCGGGAACGTCTCCCCTCCTAAAGCTTTACCGCCCGGCATATCGCCGAACAGACATGCGAAATACCTGCATGATCATTTTTTGAGTTTCTTCCAGGGGATGATGTCGAAGAGGGATATGCAGGACGGGAAACATTTGGCTGTTGATGTGTTGAGGAGATCGTTTTTGGGGCTACATCAGGATATTCATAATCAGTTGTTTACACCGAGTGGGAGGAAGGGCTCGGTGGGCACTGTGGCTACTGCTATTGGTGGTGGTGTTGGTGGTGTTGGTGGTGGGCTGGGTGGTGCGGCGGGGCCGGGGGGTGCGTTGAATGTTGATCCGGTGACTGCGAGAGGTGGTTGCTCGGGGTTGGTGGTCTACATCGAGGATAGGAAATTGTTCGCGGCGAATGTTGGTACTTCGCTTGGTATCATTTCTCGCAAGGAGAAGCCCTTCGAGTTGTCGAGGAAACATGATCCCTGGGATGCGGAGGAGTTGAAGAGGATAAGGAGAAGTGAAGGATGGGTCTCGCCTAGTGGGTTGGTTAACGATGAAGTGGATATCACGAGGTCCTTTGGGTATTATCATCTCTTACCCGTCGTCAACGCTTCTCCATTCATCTGCGAATACGAGATCTCGGACACGGATGAGTTTCTCATCATGGGCAATCGAGGGCTATGGGACCACGTCACGTTTCAAACGGCGGTGGATGTGGCTAGTACGTCGAATGATCCTGCGCTGGTTGCGCAAAAATTGAGGGATTTCGCGATGAGTTATGGGTCGACGGGGAATATTATGGTTATGGTGATTAGGCTGAGGGACGTCCATGATAAATCCATCGTGCGCTCTTCGACGATTTTGGAACCGGGGTTGATGCCACCACAACCGGCTTCGGTGTCGTATCAATCGAAATCGAGCCAGAAAGCCGTGGACAAGGTCGTTCGACGCGCAGAACCCGAAGTCGCCCCCCCAACAGGCCACATCGCATTGGTATTCACCGATATCCGAAATTCGACGCACTTGTGGGAAGTTAATCCTGGGATGCCAGCTGCGTATCAGCTGCACAACGATTTGATGAGGAAAAAGCTGAGGGAATGTGGGGGGTACGAGTTCAAGACGGAAGGAGACGCCTTTTTGTGTAGTTTTCCGACTGTGATGGCTGCGGTATGGTTTTGCTTGTCAGTGCAGAGGCTGCTCTTGCAGGAGCAGTGGCCAAAGGAGATTTTGGAGTCGGAGGATGGTCAGCCGATTAGGGATCCTGAGGGGAAGTTGATCGCGCAGGGTATATCCGTCAGGATGGGCATTCATTGTGGTGCGCCGCTGTGTGTGCAGGACCCTGTTACGCATCGGATGGATTATCTGGGTCCGGTGACGAATAGGGCGGCTAGGGTTAGTGGGCTGGCTCAGGGAGGGCAGATTATGTGTTCGGCGGAGGTGATTAGGGAGATTAATGCCTCGGTTTATGAGACGCATGAGAAGACTGAGTGGTCAAGGTTCCAACCGCAGAAGGCGATTGACGCTGTTAGGCAGTTGGGAGTGGTGATCAAGGAGGTTGGAGAGAGGAAGCTGAAGGGGTTGGAGGTGCCTGAACTGATGTCAGCGATCTATCCGGAAGGCTTGGAGGCGAGGCATGATCTGGGAACGGAGGAGGTTACACCGGCGAGCGTGTACCTTGATGTTGCGCATGTGAAGGCGATGGGAATGTTGTGTTTGCGACTGGAGGCGTTGTCGTCTGGCAGAATATTCAAGCCTGCGATGATGCCGAGCCGGAACGCCGATATCTCGCTGGACGAAGGCGCAGAGAATGAGGACGAGGATGAGCAAGCGAGGTGGTGGAATGAGATGTGGAGAGAGCTGCAGGTTGACCCGGATAATGTGCTACCGCCTATGACGACGAGATGGACGGATCATGATCTACTGATGACCCTTGACTCGTTCACGGTTCGGATACAGAACGCGCTGCAGAGCATCGTTACGCGGTTTATGGCGGATCAGATTGATGCCCCGAATGTGTTGGCGGTGTTGGAAGACGCCGGGATGGATGAGGTCACATTGGCTTTGATTGGAGAGCTTCTTGCGCATGGTTCATGAAATTGAAAGATATGTACTGGTATCTCTTCTGTTACACTCCCTGGTTCTTGTTTGTGTCTCGTATCGGCCACGGTTTTTTTTTCGTTCTTCTGTTGTTCATTAGTTTTTTGCATGCGCTATTTTTTGGACTGATGTTGTGCATTACCGCTTTCGCTTTCAGTCTCGTTTACACCTAGATACCTGCTGCTATTATTATAGATATCCCATCATGCATCATGAATGATCCAAGAGCACAGAGGGGCGTATTTAGCTCCCGCCGCTGCCTATATTTCTCGTAAGGATCGCAACGATTTGCCTAATAAGTATGACTACCAGACAGCCATCTCTGCTAGGATTCGGTTTAAGCAATCACTGGGAATTGGGAAGACAAAAATGACAATATGCTAATATTTCTGGTGCTTGGAATGCCTTGCTGAATGTCTGACTTGAGTCACTGTCGGACAATGAACAGAGTATTTCCCGCCAAAAAAAGCCCACCGCGAGGCTCGAACTCGCAGCCTTCAGATTTTGATGAACAAGCGTTCGTAAAAGTCTGACGCTCTGACCAATTGAGCTAGGCGGGCTCGATTACAAGCACTAATTTACGGGCCACGGGACCAGATTAGAGGAAAGAAAAACAAGAGCTCGGTTCTAAGTTCATCATTCGTTATTTTTTCAACGGTCAGGAAAATGGCCGAGGAGCATCAACAGGGATATATGTAGATCTTGGGAAAGCAAAAGTTATGTCTATAGCCCACCGCGAGGGTCGAACTCGCAGCCTTCAGATACCCGCCTAAGAAGTAAGAGTCTGACGCTCTATCCGATTGAGCTAGGCGGGCCATATACGTATGTTCAGAGTGCCGAGTCCCGACGACAAAGGGACTTGCTATAAATTCCAACGTCTGACCTTAGAAATGAGGACAACGGTCGTATACAAGACTACAGGTATGAAATGCCATTGGCCCGAACATCGTGCGCTTCTCGCGACTCGTTTTCGGTCTCGCGGCTTGATGGATGCCCCAGGAAGTGGCAGGAGCTGGGTCTCGGTACGCTGAAGGTAAGTCACACGGACTATAAAATGAAATAAAATGTGAGTATGGTCGGATACAACAACCGCTTGGCTTCGAAGGCCAAGCAAGACGTCGGTGAGGGTCTGTGAGGGGTTTCGGGGTGAAATGAGGAAATTTGAAAGAGAGATGAAAAAGAGAGATAAAGAGGAGAGAAATAGGGAAATCAAGACTATAGACGAAATTCGGACCGGTTATTCCTTTAGAGATGGGATATAAATTCCATGCCTTCTAGCTACAGTCATAGAGGTTTTTTACTACAAAACCAGCAAAGGAATGACAGAAAAGAGATATGTTTCAAAACAATAGATTTGAAAATGACACTGAATGAGAAAAAACACTAAAGGGGAAGACTAAGACCAAAAGAACATCTATGAGTGTCCGATACATAGCTTCTGACTGTGCACTTCGGGAGGGACTTGAGTGTCCGAACCGGCAAATAATTTTGATCAGTGATGAGAGGCGCTCCGACATCAAATGATCCGTGGTGATCTGATTAGCGACCGATGGCCTCGAATTCGCGAGCACACGAGTGACCATTTCCACAGCACATAGCTCATTTGCGAGAGCAGAAAGGTCAGTATTTGCAGGACTCTAGAGTTTTTGACAAACCTCCTGGTCATGCTAGACTCTGATGGCCTGCGACAACCACAGAAAGGCACAAGGAACTGCAGACTGAAGAAAGTGCTGTCTTTTTCTCTTCCTTAAAGCTCGCTTAATTGAATGAGTTTAATCCAATCATATAGTGCATCATATCTCTCTTTAGATTATACACCGGGTCCGGACTCAATACAACCAACATAAGAGCTCAGGCATTGAAGGAGATAAAAAATGAGAAATCATAACTCTCGGCCAGATATTCCTTCTAGCCGACTCGAACGACTGACCTCGTCATTACTAGTGACGCGCTCTACCAACTGAGCTAAGAAGGACACGCCTGAGGTTGCGCCCAGCTACTCTCCGCTGGCGTTACCGCGCATAGTGCCACTCGCGAGGGGCATTGATAACATGTCACCTGAGTTACTTACTAACGTAGTCGATTACTTTTACTCCATTCCGTTACACACAAGCAGAAAAAATAGAAAATCCTTTAAATTAAGCATAATCCAACGAAACAAGCGATATGAAATTCTATAAGCTAGTGGTTCCTACGAATCACCCACACCAAACTCTCGCACTCTGGAAAAACCTAAACCAAGGCCCAGTCCCCTTCCATGATCCTTTGAACCCTGGCGGGTACCAACTATTGCTCTCCAACGTGACAATCCTCTCCGGATGTGGCATCAACGCCAAAACTCTCCCATCCGGAGTTTGCACTCCGGTCACACCCCCTGGACTTCCGTTCGGATTCAACGGATACATTTCCGTCGGTGTTCCCTTTGAATCTACGTATCTCATCGCCACAAGTCCTTGACCCTCTAAAGCCTGCTGCTGAGACTCCCCCCTCTCGAAAGATGCACGACCTTCGCCATGAGCAACAGCCACCGGCAACTTCGATCCAGCCATCTGCGAAAGGAAAGGCGACCTCTTCGTCACCTCGTTATCCAGGATCTCGACCATTGATACGCGACCCTCGAACCTCTCGCTCCTATTCCCTTTGAACAGAGGCCAATCCTGAGCACCTGGAATAACATCCTTGAGATGACTAAGGAATTGACAACCATTGCAAACACCAAGTGCGAACGTATCTTCCCTACTGAAGAATTCAACAAATTCTTTGCGGGCGGTATCGTTCAGGAGCGCCGAGTGAGCCCATCCTTTACCTGCACCCAAGACGTCACCGTACGAGAATCCACCACAAGCAGCAAAACCACGGAAATCGCTGAGGAGAACGGAACCGCTGAGGATATCAGACATGTGTACATCGATGGCGTCGAATCCAGCTGCAGTGAATGCCCAGGCCATTTCTACTTGACCATTGACACCTTGTTCGCGAAGAATGGCGACCTTAGGACGACGGAAAAGGCTTCGGGAGAGCTCATAGGAGAATGTGAGATCGTAGAAGAGGCCAGTATGGGTATCTTCTTTAATAAGATCGAACTCTTCCTTCGCGCCAGCGGCATCATCTCGAATCGTCTGCATACGGTATGAGGTTTCCGCCCAAGCCTGTTGAAGATCCGCACGATGCCCAAAGAAAATCGTCTCGCCTGCATGGATAATCGCAATATTCTGATCACCAGGGGTATTGACGCGACCAAGGATATGGATGGAAGTCGAAGGGAACCCAGCGCCTACAAACACGCTCGACAACTTATGAATCTCCGACTCTTTCACCTGCACGACCGCACCCAACTCCTCATTAAATAGCACCGCGACAGGGCTCTCGCTCGATTGCAAAGCATCCAACGAAATATTCGCACCAACTCTCCCGGCGAAACACATCTCAACAATCGCTGTGAACAGGCCACCATCGGATCGATCATGATACGCCAAGACCAGTCCAGGCTCCTTTTCCTTCACCTCCTGACAAGCCTGGAAGAACGCCTTCAAAATCTTGGGATCTTCCACGTCTGGTGGCGCAACACCAATCTCCTTAAACACCTGCACAATAGCCGATCCTCCCAATCTCGTCTTTCCACCAGCTAAATCGAAGAACACCAAAACTGTAGGTTCGCCAACATCTGTGCGCAACTGTGGAGTCCAAGTCTTGCTCACGTCGTTCACCGGAGCAAAAGCAGTAACGATCAACGACAAAGGCGCGCTAACCTCCTTTTGTTCTTCCCCTACTCTCCACTTCATTGACATCGACATCGAATCTTTACCCACAGGTATACCCACACCCAATGCGGGACAAAGTTCCATTCCGATTGCCTGTACAGCCTCATACAAAGCCGCACCTTCACCCTCTTTCGACGCAGCGCACATCCAATTCGCGCTTAGCTTGATACGCGAGATATCAGATACGGGAGCTGCTGCGAGGTTGGTCAAGGATTCGGCTACGGCCATACGAGCTGAAGAAGCGGCATTGAGCAATGCAAGAGGTGTACGTTCACCCATTGCCATAGCCTCGCCTGTGATTGTGTCGAAGCCGTAGGAGGATCGGGTGACTGCTACGTCCGCAACTGGGACTTGCCATGGTCCTACCATTTGATCTCGAGTGACTAGACCAGTGATGGTACGATCACCGATGGTGATTAAGAATGATTTCGACCCGACGGATGGGAGGTGGAGAACTCGTTGGATGGCTTGGTCCAGTCTATCCTTCAAGGTCGAGATCGACGAAGGGAGGTAGCTAGACAATGACTCGTCGAATTCGGGTCTTTCGATGATCTTTTTTACGTCCTTTCTCGACATCCTCGGTGGCTTCCCAAACAACGTATTCATCTTCAATCTGATCACGTCATCACCCAACAACCTATCCGTCACAACCAACTCTTCCTCCCTCGTTGCAACACCAACAACGGACACCGGACACCTCTCCCTCTTCGCTATCCTCTCAAATTCCTCGATACCCTCCTCACTTACAGCAAGGACGTATCTCTCTTGGCTCTCATTACACCAAATCTCCATTGGGGACATCGACGAATCCGCAACCAACACGTCTCGAATTTCGAAGGTCGCGCCTAGACCCGAATCATGTACTAATTCAGGTAAAGCATTCGAAAGACCTCCAGCACCGACATCATGAATACTTTGAATAGGGTTCATCTTGTCCAAAGAAACACACGCGTCGATGACCTGTTGGCACCTTCTCTGCATCTCCGCATTATCCCTCTGCACCGAAGCGAAATCCAACTCCGCAGCACCTGCGCCGGAGACCTGACTCGACGCTGCACCACCGCCTAAACCAATCAACAATCCAGGTCCTCCCATAATAACAATCTTGGCTCCAGCTTTAAATGGTACCTTTTTGGCGAACTGTGGGCGAACGGTACCGTAACCACCAGCGATCATTATTGGTTTATGGTATCCCCTAACTTCACGCTGGTTACCGTCCTTCGACAGAGGGATGCTTTCAGCGAATGTGCGGAAATAACCCGTCAGTGCCGGTCGACCGAACTCATTGTTAAACGCGCTGGCACCGATGGGACCTTCGACCATAATATCAAGGGCCGAAGCGATATGCTTTGGCGACCGAAATCAGTTTCCCAAGGTTGTTCGTATCCGGGGATGAGGAGATTGGAAACCGTGAATCCAGCGAGACCGGCTTTTGGTTTTGAACCACGTCCTACAGCACCTTCATCACGAATCTCACCACCCGAACCTGTTGCTGCTCCCGGGTAAGGGGAGACTGCTGTGGGGTGATTATGGGTTTCGACTTTGATTAAGATGGGCGTGTCCTCGATATATGATTCGTATAGATGCCGGAGAGAGCGGCTTGCCCCTGCCTTCGTGTCGATTTTGGATACGGAGAAACGAGAAGCAGGATTGCCTTCCAAAACGGCGGCGTTATCGGAGTAGGCGGAAATGGTACCAGTCGAATTGAGCTTCTCTGTATTTCTGATCATCTGGAAGAGTGACATCTCGAGTGGCTGCCCATCAATAGTCCACGAAGCGTTGAAAATCTTGTGTCGACAATGTTCAGAGTTAACCTGAGCGAACATGAATAGTTCAGCGTCTGTTGGATTACGACCCATTGCTGTCGGACCGGTGATGTATGCATCGACGAGATAGTCAATTTCGTCAGCAGCAAGCGCTAATCCAAGTTCCTTATTCGCCGCCGCGAGTTTCTCCTTGGCGTCAGTTTGTGAAGTGGATTGAAGGTCGACAGCGACAAGTGATCGGGGCTCATGGTGTGCGAAAATGAGATCTTCGCGAGGAGGCTCCAATTGAGCGACCTCAGTCATGCGGTCATGAATCAGGTTTGCGAATGTCGACAAATCATCAAGAGATAGTGATTGATCGTTGGCGGTAGTAAAAACGTAAACCACGCCTCGCTCGAGTCTCTCGACATGTGCACCGAGGTTACACAAGCCAGAGATATCCGTGGCTTTGCTAGACCATGGTGATATGGACCCTGCGCGTGGAGTGACATAGACGACGTTTTTGGTTCCTCGGTTAGTGTACTCCGCCGTCGATGGAAGTTGAGTGTTATCTCCATAAGCCAGCAGCTGATCCAAGACTTTCCTGCCCGGGGACTGGACATCTGCCATCTCGTCTTCCAGCTTCTTAGTCCTGCATTTCACTAAATGGAGCCACACTGAATCGACAGAGGTTACGACGGGAGATAGTTTCTGGATGCTCTGGAGCAAAGCATCGCGTTTGGGTGGAGAGATAGCGGAGGATCCAAGAAGGATGAGCATTCCTACAAAGCCAAATTAGGTCTTCATAATGGGTATAGCAAGGCAGCTAACCTCTGCTGGTTCCCCGGAGACGAGGAGAAATGACTGGGCGCTGACCTGGGGAAAGAGTCTAGACGAAAATGAGAACCGGAATTTCTTTATCTTCGCAATCGGTGACGTCATGTGACCTTCCTATTCCGTCTATAAAATGATGGGGTCACTGATCAAATGATGATTCTGATCAAACTTTGATTGGATCAGGATCGAATTTCAGCAACAGAGGGTTCTTCGAATGGGCATAATAGAACCAAGCGTCATTTATCCAAGATTTCTGTAGACCCCACAAGAGTGTGCGATCGCAGCTTGTATCGTCTTGTGCTGCATTTACACAACCGCTCAGTATTGAGATCTACTAGTTGCGTGATGTATTTTCAACTCCTAGCCATAAGCATATAAAGTGCCCACCTGAGCTTTAGCCAGCTAGCTCGCAACAAGATCGGACGGCTACGCTATCTTGATGTTCCCTATCGTGCGACTGTAGGAATGGTTGGCATCTACGATTTTACCTGTCAATTGACCCTTGCAGTTACTCCTAGTCAGACCTGTCACATTAGCCATATGATTTAGTTGAACTAGCAACTTCAAAGGTCGAAGCTTACAAGCTAGAGATGACAGAAAAAAAACCCAGAATCATACCCTCAATCATAGAGCATCATAGCCATCGATATATATTCGGTTTCAAACACAAAACGTCGTTTTTCTACATTTTTATACCACTACGAGAAGCACTATTCATCACAGCACAAGAACAGATTTGATACTAGTACAACAAGACAAAGACATAGACGATTTCTTGATCGGGGCATATTCTCCGCTACTGGCACCTTGAATAAGTAACGTGACTGCCTCAATACATTTGGAATCACATACACATACAGGTTCGTTATTACAGCACTTCGAGGCAATTTAGGTAGTGCAGATATACTGAAGAGAGCCAATAGAGCCTTGTTCATCCTGGTTTGTGGTGTGGTAAGGACACGTCCAATAAGCTTCCGGTACTAGAGAAGAGCGAGAACAGCCTTACCCCGACTAAAGTGCAACTGAGGCCAGAGCAGCACCAGTACAAAGGGCCGCAGTTCTGGTTCCTCCCAACGCACGCAGGAGCTTCGGTGGTCTCATTAAGGCTGGTGACACCCTCAGAGCGTGGAGTGACCACTATAGCCGAGGCAGAAAGGGCAAGAGCGAGAAGAACAGTGAGCTTGGTTTGCATATTGTGTCTGAGGAACTGAGAAGAGCGGTATAAGTTTCGCAAAGGATGTGGTATCCAGTCTCAAGGCGGTCATTTTATACACAGTTCCCTTAGCATTCTATTTCAGCGATTTGGGAACGAGTGGTCGGTACAGTCAGGCCGTTCCGCGGAGAAAGTCTGGCATGTCTTCTACTATTTTCGGAGGCAATTGCTGCGATTCCCTTGTCTTTGGTATAGTCATTCTAGAAGCCATCGTACAAGTATTTTTCCCGAGGAGATTCTAAGCTCTTGGATGTGCCTACTAAAGCAAACACGTTACAAATTAGTGTATATGGGTTGACGTATGATCGGAGTATAGTCATGAACAAGAACGAGTTGGACCATATAACGATGCTTGTCATAAACTACGTCAGTACCAAAACCATATTACTGAGAGATAATACTAGACAAAGGCTGGTCAAACTGGGACCTAGCTGAGTAAATATTAGGCCCAAGTTGAGCTTGGTTCCAAAATTTATGTCTGGTCTCATCACAAGCCCAAGCCCGATGATTAGGAGAATTCACGTCTTGTATCAGAGCCAGAGAGGCTTGCAGGAGAATCCTGGTAAGGCGTACCAAAGTATATCTCGCCTGATAACATGCGGAGAAAATGTGATCTCCGAAATTCTAGACTGGGAGCGGGTGGATGAACCAAGTACTTAACAGCAAGCATAGAACGCCTGGTGAGAGTGACAAATAATCACTGTTGCTTCTAGTGCTTCATACTTCAGGTCCAGAGCTAGACTACAGAAGCGCAGATATGTTCTTCGGTCATATGAATTTTACTCAATCGATTACGTGTCCTTTTCAAGTTTCGGTCCACTTTAGTTCCACATTGGCCAGCCATAACCCACAATATCTGTAGAACCTCCACGTAGACTGAGGCATAGCTGAGAGTAGGTTTGCGCAAGAGCACGCCGGTACTCACTAGTAGGCAATTATCACATGAGGTCCTGTCCCAATCGTTAGTGGCTTCATAACTCCCAAGACAAGCGGCATCAACCATTCTTAGTTCTTATCAGCAGGAGTCAATCAATTGTTCTGACAAAGTGACTGATTGCGATCGAGACGCTAACAGTCGAAGTTGATATCAAAATTGCTCAGCCTAAGGACTTCGTCGGCTGTGCCAGATCTGACGGCCTGAGGAACGGAGGCAGCCGTCTTATCAAATACAGTAAAAACGGGTAACGTTCCCAGGCTGATGGGGGGCACCGTCCCAGTACCCTCTCGTCCTTGTATGGTAACACGCCAGCTGAGCACTCCCTGCCACAGTACCATGGTGTCCTGCCACCATGTTTGTATATAAAATAGCAAAGTGAATATTCCATGCTCGTATCAGATGGTGCTGTGCCACTACAGTGTTTCCCCAGAATAAAAAGCAACATGGTGATATATCACCACGTACTCATAATCACGGCCCCATACTTGCTCGATAAGCCAGAGGATGTAGTGTGTGTCAACCATGGCCATACAGGTAAATGCTCGGTGTGGTGACGAAGTGGTGACACTGCACTACTCCTCCACCAGCGTGCATATAGTGAGTAACCACCATGGACCCATAAGCCAGAGAGGAACATACATACATGGTGGGGGCTCACCACAGCCCAGTACTACCAGTACATTGGCGGATCGCCTACATGGTAAAAGCTCACCACAGTCCAGGATGGGGAGTATGGCATGTAGGCACCATGTAAGCTAGCTGATTGAGGATATGGTGCGCAGGCACCATGTAACGTGCGAGTGCACTAACCGATCGCATACATGGTGAGACATCACCACAGTACCATTAGCGTTGGAGGTCATAGTGTGTGAGCACCATGTTACCTCCCAGCACATTAGCTAATCATGTACGTGGTGAGAGCTCACCACTTGCCAAAGAGACTGACCTAGCCTATTGTATACATGATGAGAGTTTACTGGTTACCACTCATCAGACCGACTACACTATATATACTAGGGGACGTGGTGACCTGTGCACCACCGTGCCCCCAGTAGCAGTCAGTCTCTCAGACATGTGGTAATTGTGCACCACGTCCCCTAACCTATCCGCATATATGGTGAGGGCTCACCACCGTCCCAAGAGACTGACTGCACTATATATACAGAGGATGTGGTGCACAGTCACCACATTTCCTAGCAGTCAGTCTCTCGCATGCGTGGTAATTGTGCACCATGTTCCCTCACAGTGGGCCATGTCTCTGGGCATGGTCCTCTCTCGCCACACGGTGCGGCAAGCCTTAGTGCACGGTCACTACCTCTCATAACATTTATTCTGAGGTGGTGACCCGTCCCCACATGTAAACACAGGTGCACTGATTCAGTGGTGAGCACTCACCATCTGCGTATCCCTCAGAGGCAGCAACTCATCGGCATCCGGGATATGGTAAGCTTGCCCCCTCCGCATCTCTTGAGATGCACCTATGCAGTACGTATCTCGGAGCAGCCAGTGTCAAATAACCATCTGTACCTCAGGAGGTGGTGTGTTTAAATATGCATGTCTCTTGAGACGTGGTGAGCTTCCACCATTGATTAGTATATCGGCGAGCCACATGGTTGAATCTTACTATGCATGTATCTCGAGGCCCGTGTATCATGGTGCGTCCTCACCATGCTCATATCTCACTGTGTGGTGATCGTTAACCACAATAAAAAAAACACGGGAGTAGCCACCGCTCTGAAGTTGATGGTGAGTCATCACTACATCCGATGATCATATCAAATTTACCATGCATATCTCCCTACTTCGGGCCGCTTATTTTGATTTTCTTACAGTAATGTAGTGATGCCTCATGTTAAGTTTGTAGTAGACAGACGGATATAATAATATAAATGAAGTGCGGACGGATACCGGACTGGAACCGGATGTGTGCGGACGAGGTCTTGGCTTCAGCTTATGTGCTGCGCCCCTCAGAGTACCGATAGGACCTCACTTGAGGACGGGACGGAAGAACGGACGAGAGGACGAACTTCGAACCAGACGCGGACGGCGTACAAGTCCAAAGGTACGAGTTGGACGGAAGATCGAATGGGACGCGGACGGCGTACAAGTTCAAAGATACGATGATGGACGAAATAAGGACCGAACGATATTCAA
>JANIEX010000988.1:0-15347 GCA_027627405.1 Leucocoprinus birnbaumii
TTAATGAGTTTGTGTTGACTACGAGGCCGTATATCAGGACTGTGACTGAGGTCCAAGCGCCATGGTGCGTCTTCCTTCTCTCTCAGACACACTCATGCAAACGCGTTGGCAGGCTGCTGGAATACGGCTCCGCATACTTCAACCTCGCCAAACTCCCAGACGGCGAGATGAAGCGCTCGTTACAGCGGGTGCATAACAAGAAGATGGGGTTGCCCAGTGGAGGTAACTCGGGCAGGTCGACGCCTGGTGTGGAGGCGAGGGAGGTTAAGCGGCGACGGAAGGAGTGAATGGCGTTTGGGGTATAGCACGAGGGAGGGAAGGGATGGGAGTATTTTTTGGGGGTTGTCGTTTTTCTTGGCTAGATTTTCGACTTTTGCGTTTTGGAATTCATGTTTGTGCGCCACCACTCACTAGGTTCGCGCCAAAAGAACTCAGTACTCAAGCTCCACCATTCGCGCCTGTCTTTCTCCTTTTTCCTCCTTCGAATGTCTCCGCGCTTCCTTTAAGCTACTCTTCGCTGACGTTGGCATGTCGAGGCGCCACGCATGCCGGCCAACAGGATCTTTTGTTGTCAATGATTGATCGGGTATACTGCGAATCTGCGATACCTTGCATTGCGTAACGCGTCCATCTAATCTCTCGTTAATAAACTCCCGCATTTCGAGCGATCTAATCCATCCATCGATAACGATTTCCTCTAGACTTGGGAGATTACTTACGTTGGATTTATTCTCCATTCAACTCTGTGGCTTGACGTCTCTGGTCTTTGCCATCTGGGCATATATGCGTTCTTGAGAGAGCTAACGCTCGTTCAATCAGTTTCCGGGAGAATGAAAACGCCGTCCGTACACTCGAGGGTAAGGATCCGGATAATAGCACCCCCAAACGACTCGCTTGGGCATTCTCACACAATGGGTCCTATCGCCGACTTTTTTTCAGTCCACGCACCATTCAAGTTTCCCCACTACTTCACGTCTTACATCGTCGGCGAGACACCTTTGTCGACTACACCGGTAGTCATGTCTATGGTCGCAGGCTACTTGACTACTATCTTCGGGATCAAAATCTTCATGAGCACTCGACAGCCGTTCAAACTCACAGCTTTATTCCAGGTCCACAACCTCTTTTTGAGCTTGATTAGTGCTTTGCTTCTTTCGTTGACTATCGAAGAGATCGTTCCGCGCATTTGGCAGTATGGTCTGCATAGTTCGCTTTGCGATCATAAAACTTGGACTCCGGTGACTTGATTTCAAACTATATTGTTGCTCCTCGATCTGACGGCTTTCGCAGAGGATGGAGTTCTATCATATCATCAACTACTATTTGAAATACCTCGAATTTCTAGATACGGTATTCCTAGCTCTCAAGAAAAAGCCCTTGAGTGAGCGGTAGCGGCTTTCTTTCACTGACGACATTATCACTAATCACACCGACAGGTTTTCTGCACGTCTATCACCACTCCGCAACTGCCGTCTTTTGTTTCCTCTGGCTCAACGCCAAGCCCCACAGCGTCGTACGTGCCGCCACTTCCATCACCAGAATACACGTCTCCTAATCCTCCCTAGTCTTGGGTATTCATGACAATCAACCTCGCCGTGCATGTAGTCATGTGTAAGTCCGTCTATCACCACCACTACAGTGCCGCTCGTTCAGGATTAGGACTCTGACTCTTTGACAGATTACTACTACTACGCAGCAGCGGCCGGTAAACCCGTCTCGGTTAGTCAAAACCCCCGCGCCACGATCACCGCCCTCTGACACACTCCATCCAGTGGAAAAAGCATCTCACCGCTATGCAAATCGTACAATTCGTGATCGACATTGCCGTGATCGCATTCGGAAGTAGGTGCTTGCTCATTTCTCTTACCGGTTCTTAGCTGACTTCCTCGTCAAGTTTACGAGAACTACGCTCATAGATATCACAGGCACTTGCCTCACTTTGGTAACTGCCAAATTGACGGTGGGCCAAATACGATGGCTGGCTGTGCACTGTTGACCAGCTACCTGGTGCTTTTCCTCAAGTTTTACGCTCAGACTTATAATAAGGGCGACCGGGTAGCTCTGAATAATTATTGATGTACTGTTGTAGAATGGTAGAAAAACTGAAATTTGTATAATTATTCTATCGAATGTGAAGAATAGTCCCATATATCCACAGACAATATTAGCACGATAATATACTTTGAGAAAGGTCTAGTGGTCAAAGGAGCTTGTATAACCTTTAAATGGCCAGGTGCCGCATCACCTGTTCGATTTCGAGCTCTCGCTACAACGCGATCAGATCTGGAGGCGCGGAGGGTAAATTGAAGGTCCTCTTGACCCATAAGGAAGAGAGCTTTCCAAGACTACCAAGCGAAACCACCGAAGCTTTCCTCAGTCATCCTAAGAAATTTAAATTCACACTTTCTTATCGCTGACAAGTAGCATTCTACGATCCTGGACTGAGACAGAGAAAAATAAAGACAAAGTCAGTGAACTCTTTATTTCCCACTTGCACTTTCCACCTCTACGGGCCGCATCTTCGCAATACCACGAGCATTCTTGTAGAACACTATGCCACCTTCATCTTCAACGAACTGAAAAATACACTATCAGTGTCTATCGAAGCTGAGGACGCTTTGTGTTGCATACCCTACATTCCCTCCAAACCCGGTAAGCTTCAGCCCATGAAACAGGAGCGCCATCGGAAACAATACCACGGCTCTTCAAAAGCCTCTTTACAGCAACGGTCGCTTCCCATCTTGAAATTTAGAGTTAGCTTCGCATAAGCTTGACAAGGAGCATAACATACGCATGATAATGTGGTATTTTGCTGCAGATGTGATGGACGACATGGTTATCACATATTCCATGAAATAAATGGCCGAATATCCAAGCGGTCACGGTGCCTTTCTTCCCTAGCACAGTACGGTCGAAGGTTGCGAGAGCCCCACGAACAAACGTGAACTCGGGGTCGCGGTAATGAGGGAGAAGAGGGTCGGTGTGATGAAGATGGGTAGCAAGGACGAGCGAGTGATTGATCCTGCAGTACCGTCAATTGGTGCTATCGAAACGATGAAGATGGCGCAGTGCTCACCAAAGGTAGGGAACTCCGTAAACAGTGAGGACCTCCCAGACCCCACTCTTTGCAGCCCAGACCGTCAGCCCAGTAGCCCAGAGGACGACTGCGACGTTGGAACACATGACCTGCCAATACTGGTGTGATTTGAATATAATAGCATCTGGGTTGAAATCTGATAGATGGACAACCATCAGATAAAAGTGCTCTGATAGAGGGTATAATACCTACGATTGGTATCCTTTGGGTAGTCTGCCGGACCGTGAAAGTTGGTCAACAAGTATAGTGGCCATCCAAAGAGCTGCGAAGCGTCTTAGTTTAATTTATGGCACATAGCACGACAGAAGATGGGCCTACGAGATACGCCATTGAACGGAGAGCTGTAGCGATTGGAGATTCACCGAGAGCTTCCCAGAGTGCCTCACTTGCTTCCTCCGATATTCCAGAGTCAAGAGTATTTTCGTTTGTCGGATCAGCAGGGGGTAAGTTAAAGGCAGAACGCGTGAAAGGTAGATGAGGTTGGTCTTTGGTCATGTGTCCAGCAAAAGCGTGGTGAAGAGAATGCGAAATGCGCCATGAGAAATATGGAACCCCGAGACTGAAAGATGGAATAGAATCCCAGTTTAGTAAATAACATCACAAAGAAATAGCAATACTGACGTTGTATGTATAAGCAGACCAACGGTATCACAGATGAATTTCGAGTCCGAGAATGCTCGATGGCCACATTCATGGCCAATAACCCAGAGTGCGCTGCCAAACAAGCTAACACTGACACCATAGAGCGACCATAACGCAAATCGAGTCAGCCGAAAGACGTAGAACTGAGGCCCAGAAACGAGGTTGACGGAAAGACTAGCGCCAAGGAACGCGTCAAGGAACGTCGTAATCCGATAAATAGATATGATTCCAAGCACGTCTACTAGCCTATGAGGGCACAAGGTCAGGACTGGTAGATTGTCTCTCCTTCCCAGGGCTTACACGTAGACAGATGATCTGAGTGCGGAGCGTTGGAAGCAATGTGGGCTGGCTCATGAAATCGTTAATTAAGGGCAACGGGAGTCGACACCGTTTGCTTACGGGATAACATCAAGTAATTCTTTCATTGTAACGTCCGGAGCAGCAAAGGTGCCCAGAGCACTTTTCAGGTCGGTCTGCTTCTTCATGAGCCCTAGTGACTGGATTACGATTCAAAGAAGTGCCCTGGGTGCCTAAATACCCCGTCGAGACCTTATTCGAACCATTTTTAAGTTCCCATCGATACCGCAAAATCTAGAAGGCCGAGGAGACAGCAAAACATAGATGCAGGAATTAGGACGTTGAAAGAGCGGCCTAAGCAATTTGGGACCAACCCCATCCGTTTCGGTCTAACCATCAGTTTCGGTCTAATTTTCAAACCATTGACCCGATGGTGAAAAGGAGCGCGTTGTTATTAAGCTCACAATAGGATATCGAAGAAGCCCTGAGCTCGCAGGACGATTTGATTCCATTTCAGAAAAATTAGAATCTAAAGTCAAAGCGGTAATGTAGATCCAGAGCCAGTCAAGAAAGGCAATGGCAGCCGTGGAACTTGGAACCACGTTGACAGTACGTCCATTGGTTCGTAATTACGTTGTTATAAAGCTGCATTTCATTAAGCTATTGCATCTAGTGATATGTCAGAGAACTATTAAGCTGAGTTTATAGTAAGTGTTGTGGCGGCGGCGTACCTCGTTATGTGTTTTGATTTCCGGGGTTAAGCACCAGCAGTCCAGTTCAGCTTTACCGCCCATAACGCCACCCAACTCCAAGCCCGGTTGAGTGGTTCCACTTATCATCCTGGTTGAACAGAGTATAATAATTGGATATTACATATGTGAATTTGATCGATGAATCAGAATGATTGATAATCACGATCGGAAGGCTCGGTCCTTTTGAACTGGAACCTCAAGCTCAAGTTATGATGTACCACGTCCATAATTTCATGACTCAATACATAAAACCTCGTCTCAGTCCAAAAGTTGAAAATAATACAGCAAGTTGATTCTAAGAACCCTCTACGAAAATTGCTATTTCAGAAGTACCAGTAGAGCCGCATTCTGAGTCTGTCTTCTTTTCTCTCAGCTTGGCCTGATGGCGCTTGACATGCTTTGAGTGTACTCTGTGCACACACACCATCGCAGCGCTTGGATAGACCTTGCAAAAGAAAGTAAGCATCAAGTCCAATAATGCATGTGGCCAATAAGGCGATGAGGCATTGAGGCGACCGCTGTACGCAGATCCACATGGCAACCCAATTTTTGAGAGGACGGACTGGACGTAAATTTTGGTAGTGGGAATGAAAACGGATGGTCTACGGATCCCAGAAAGTTTAGTGACCTGGTATATCGTTAGCGATTAGTATTTGTGCGCGATAAATATTAGATGGCATGAACTCACGACATAGTAGGCGTTCAAGTACTCAACCATAACATTGTCCGAGCGCACTTCTTCGGCAAGCGCACTCGTGAAGTTGGCAAGAAAAGCTTTCGTGCTCGAATAAGCAGCTAGCATGGGAATAGGAAATGCGCCAGAGAAGGATCCGACATTCAGAACCAAACCACGCTTTCTAAGAGTCGTGAGGAACGCCATTTCCTTTGCCCATGGGACCCACTCACCTCTTGACCATCCCTGGTAGAACGGCGTGGGTAACTTGTACAGTCGCATTGACGTTGATTTGGATCATATCGCTAATCTTCTCCCGTGGAGTCTCGGTAAAACGGGAGAATCGCCAAGATGTACCAACATTGTTCACTATCAGAGAATCTGTCAGAATGTTCCATACACCCGCTTCCCACTAACCAAGGACACCGATATCATGTCGTTCCAATGTCTCGGTGAGCTCGGTGTACTCATTGACGCTAGCTTTTCCAAAGTTTATGGTATGGATGTGGGTTTTGATGCCATACATGAGCTCTAGTCCATCATCAGTTCTTGCTCAAAAGATGCTTCCTTAAGATCAAAACCTACCGATCTCTTGAGCAGTAGAACTCAATCGCTCGACATCACGGGCAACAAGCAGCAGGTTGAAGCCTGCCTTTCCGAGTTGTCGTGCAAACTCCTTGCCAATTCCATCGGTACACCCAGTGACGACTGCCCAGGCTCCCTCGTGGGAACCAAAGTTGGTTAACTATCAGTCCATGAGTTAGTGCTCGTTCATGACTATGAAGCACGCACGCTTGTCCCGGGGAGGAGAAAAGTTTGTAACAAAACACAAAAGAGCTGGTGGAGAATGCGCAAAACCGTGAACGCGCCGAGCCCAAGGACAGTGATATATAGTGGATATAGATTGATGACATGCCCTTTGTCTGGCAGTACCCTTGTTGTCAGCTTCATACAAACTCTGCGTAGGGGACGAACAACTGACCAGAGCTGAGAAGGTCCGGAATATCTACTGAACACATTCTGAGAAAATGAATCAACGGCGAGTCCAAGAGATTTTGCACCCAGTGAATCTCAGCTCAGAGCACTCTAAAGAAGTTCCTTTAACTATCAAGCCATGGAGGTAGAACGGATGAAACTGGATTCCTCTATATCCGCACTGTCGCGCTATGAAAAGGAAGTGGGTAAGTGGCGAAGTCTTTCGGTGGCGTCTCAAATCAATCTAGTGATGCGAGCCACAAGCATCACCAGATCATTGAGAATCGGACCCATTGCCAGCGCTCTTGTAGCCCCAATTATGAAAGGCGAGCGATAGGAAAGGAGCCTTGTAGGATGAAATAGGTCGTTCATTTAAGCCTCAGACAAGGCAGCCTCTGAGTGAAAGCTCTGGTACGAAGCCAGACATAGTATATCATGCTCGCTCCTTAATGCGAGGAAAATCACAAGGGCATGATCCAAGTTCAAGATTGATCTCGATTGGTGTCCTGACGGGCATTTGAAGAATAGACGCAAGGAGATCTCAAGCAATTAGACTAGCTGACTTTAATGTCAATCGATCATCGTGTTCAGTGGTATCTTCTGTTGTTCACTGACACTTCATCTTCATTGCGAGTCGGAATTCTGACTCACCGCGAGCCGAATCCAACAATATCCCAAGAAACACTCGCATCAAAATCGGACATTATGTTCATTTGCATGAGCTCTTATTCTGACCGCACGGAGTCCATAAAATACCTCAAAGCCGGGTTTGCCGCCCAGAAGGTACCTAAAGGACTTCCTCAGAGACTACTATCATCCATCACGTTCGCAGTGATGACGCAATAATTGATAATCAGCATGGCTGTTTAGCGCTAGCGCTGAGGGCCCAGACTGAGTACTGAGTACTCAAAGCCTATCAGACCTAAGTAAATTGCTAAAAATGAGGTCCACCGCAATGCAGGTAGACTGGGCTTGAGAAAGCGTACCCCGGAGCCTGCTGACGATTATAAAGCCTACTGCATTAACGAGCCCCGACTTTGCGTAGCGCAGATGCACGTTGATTTGATGCCCTGAGGAGCTAGCTCGGTCTCTGCGAGTCTCACAGGAATCTAGATCATCGATCATCGATGACTCTCTCGTGTACCTTCTTTGGGGAATAAAAATGGAGAAATATTATGAGCGGAGACAAGGCTCTAAATGCGCGGTACTCTTCCTATGAGGCCTAATCCACGTAGGTTTCGAGTTCGTAGCCCACACGCAAGCCAGTAGTGCATTCTTCTTCTTTGCTCTCCAGGTATGGGCCATATCAGCTGAACACATTCGGTATATCGGGACTGGCTCAGTCTCTAAAAGAGAAACTCGGAGTTTTCGGTGTCGGTTCATTGGACACGCCCGGTTCAGTTGCTGGCTGGTAGCTTGTGCGCCTCTTGTGGAAGGTGCTTTAAGGCCGTTTGACTGACGTAGAGGGTTTTCTATCGCGCCAGAATTGCCCTGGACCTCGCACGTAAAGAGATATTAGTGTACACATAGATTTAGATGCCAGAGTTGAGTAATAGAAGCTTGAAGGCATCCGAGATGTCGTAGTGCTCCTCTCATGACCATTCATTGGACCACAGCCAAGACCCGGAGTTCAAAGTTGAATACCTAGCGAGTCAAGTGCATAAATTTATTGAATGGTTAAGAAAATAGGCTCGGAAGATCCGCAAGCCGATTTCAACATGTTTCCAACGATAATCTCAGCACAAAGGAATGCGATGAGCCCGGGCTTTCGTAGCCAGCCGCTAGCAGCCGCTTCAACTAGCTAGCCATAAGTCAAGCAAATCGGGGTTGCTGACCGACATGTTCATGTTGGAAGAGACTAGTAATGTGCCAAAAGTAGCTTGAGCCGTCGAGAAGAAGAAAAGGGCAGTGAGTCTTGGTTTTTAATCCCTAACGGTTCCCATAGGATTTGACATTACCAGACATCTCCACCAGTGAAGATACCTAGAAGATCTAACTGAGAAAGTCAATATACCATGTGCACTGGTGTATTGGCCATTCACCAATATTTCATCTGCAGCTCTCACTGGATGTCAAAAATTTGATTCGGCGTAATCCTTATTCCTTGACGTCTCAGTGAACTCAAATTGGAACTCTCGACTGGCTAATATGGACTTTTACTCTGACTGAGTATAATCATGATGAAACGGGGTCCACGAAGCTCCAAAGCGTCGGCCGTCTTAAGTCCTGAAGAGCTTCGAAACCCTCGGAGCTTCTTCATCGCGTTCGTAATAGTCCCACGGGAGATAATCAACAATCAGCCACTGTCAGACTTTAGTAGATTTCTGACAACAATGAGGTTAGCCACGATGAAAATCGCTTGGGCTCGAGGAACCTCCCCAGGAATCAGCCGATGGCTACAAAGCTGCATTAAGGAGCCCCGACATTCATGGCGCAAACCTATGATCTGATGCTTCGATGAACTAGTACTGTTTCTGCGAGCTTCAGAGACCTTAATCCTCGAAGACTCCCTTGTGCGCCTTCGTCTGTGAAGATAGATCGAGGGCTCAATGGGCAATTTCACTCATCGACACTCTCCAGGTGCTATTCTATCACTACAATCCCCCCTGTAAACTTTACAGCAGGAGCATGGCTTATTGTGCAGACTATATCTAGATTTAACGGGACGGTGTTGTATGATGCGCAGAGGTCACTATGTCGTGTTGGTAATACGCCGGGAGAAATCACCATGGCACCCTTCGTCAAACGTATAGCTTGGGGGTTCGAACTCTTCATGAACCTCGCCGGTTACCAAGAAACCCAAAATCGCTCAACGAAAGCAGCACTGCCTTCGTAACATCGCGTTTTTGGACACTGGTAAGATTAGGCCTCGTGATACTCGCCTTGTGGTTTGTACTCGGTGATCAAACACAATATCGAATTCAAGTCGGCATCTACACATTGAGATCCTGTCCAGACTTCTTCCCCCGGTTTTGTTAGCCCTCGTTGGGACGTTCGTCCATTCTATAACGAGTATTGTAGCTGTAGGGCGGGGAATCTCCGAGCCTGCCCCCTGGCCGCCCGGTAAAGGGAGATTTGCTGATGCTTACACAGTCGGCAGCTGTTGGGGGTGAGTCATGTTTTTAGAACCAGGTAACCTCATCGCTGACTGACAAAGTCCACTAGGCTAGTCTGGCAACAAGGCGTTCGTATGGTACTATAGTCTCTAGATTTCCCTCCAGCAAGGTATTAATTGATTCGGGCCTTGTATAAATAGCACCTCGTCACCTTGGCGCAATTCATCCTTCACGGTGTCTTGGAGATCCCATCGAAGCCTAATTACATGTCTCGTTTCCTATTACTTCACATGGTCTTCTTCTTCCTGTCAGGCTTGATCCACGTAGGCTTTGAGTTCATCGCCCTTTTCATGCTCCAGGCATGGGCCATAACAGCTGAGCAAGCGATTCAGTATCTCACGTGTGGCTCAGTCTCTAGAAGAGAGGCTCCGAGCTTTTGGTGGCGGCTCATCGGGCACCTCTGGGTCGGTTGCTGGGTGATAGCCTGTGCACCACATACGGAGGGAGTCGTGAGGAAGGTTGACTGAGGTAGAGGAATTCCCTTCACGGGAGGATCGTGGGAATCTCAGGAGAGGAAGGGCAGAAGTATAAACATAGATGGACAGTACCAGAAACTAGGAGGCCTCTGTGTTGTTGGGGACCGTACACAAGACGATGCTCTAGGCCGTGTCGTGAAGATGCGTAGAAACCTGGACGATGCTCGTGCCCGGAGTATAAGAGTCGTAGAGGGTGCTTTGCCGACTGTGGTGCCGGATGTGGAGGAGGCAGAAGGTCTAGAGCGAGGTAGCGAGATTTGGCGGATGAGGACGAGAGCTTGGGAGAGAAGTTGAGCAGGGATCTTAGAGTGATTGGGAAAACGTTGATCCTCGCTGAGTATGAGATCTGGATAAAAGGAACGAAGCCGAGAACACGCTCCGTGCCCTCGAGCCCAACTTTCGTCTCTTGCCGTGCAAGGGAAGAGGGACGTGCGAGGCAAATCGCGGCAGAGCCGCTTGATCTCGGAACTAGGCACGTGACTGAGTCATTGTCACCAGCTTTCAGACTAGACGCCGATGAATGCATTCCTCGACAACACCTTGCTTGTCCAGAAAATTCCGCTGTGGGCTAGCTTGTAATGAAACTCGATTCACTGGCACGATTGAATTGAACATGTGTTTACCCATTGGAATAATCGTGGAATAAGTGTTGTGATAAAACACAAGGTTGAGATAAGATAAGATATTAGGATACTGAAGACTCTTGAGTACGATATACATGGCCTGACTGACTATGTGGAGGGAGGAACCAGGCTCGCGAATGCCGTGTGCAGTGGCCTGCTAATTTACTCCAACAATACCTTCACAAACACAGTATAAGTAGAGCAGACCTCCCACAGCGACCGAAGGCCAGCTTGAGAATATAAAATTGGCGAGTGATATGAAACTGACATGATCGCGAGATGACTATGTGGGTGCTCGCCGCTGGGCACCGGCAGGAAACATAATCACGAGGTGATTATGATTCTGAAGCCCCAGGATTGAGAATGATGTGGTCATGAGGTAATTATGAGCTGTAGGACTCAAGTCTGTATTTGCACTTGTTATCACGATATAAGTCTCAAGAACTTGCAATCCTTTATGAACGGAGACATGACCTTGACAAGTAAGGTGATAATGACTGATCGAGAGATAACTTGGAGGTAAAGCGATAAATTTTGATAAATAAATACCTCGGTCCGTGTGATGAACGACAATGTTAGGAGGCTGTGTGGAACGTGACGAGCTATGCATCGTTGGCGGTTTTTAAAGCAATGCCTCTAGCTGCTTGAATCCCATGTTATAATATTTCAATTATGTCATTGTATTCAAATCCGATCAGGGAGAAATGCTTGATGTAAGGAACTAGATCTGTGGTAAGCGTTTCGGCGTGTTTCCAGAAATATCATTGCCTGATGGCTTATATATATATATGTGGGGTAGGAGCGCGTATTGATGTGGATATGAAGGCGGTCAAAGCTATTTTAGGTCTCAAATGGTTTGACGTGTATGGAAAAACCCATACCGAACGTGATTCGGACTGAAGGTCGATATACGAGTTAAGAAAGGTATTGAGGTTTGGTGTTACGTCTCTCTATAACGCATTCACAGGCATTGTTCGATATTTGCGACAGAGCGCCGAACTAACTGTTACTGCAGTGTATCAATTCACTTCGAGTAATTTCCCCTGAAAATATGTCTTCCATCGACGCATTTCCTGTGGTTCGTTCTTCAGTTCATGTGTGAGCTCTTTCGAGTGAAAGCATGGCTCGACGTATTACCTGTATCCTGAAATCGCGGGAGAAGCTCGATGGCCGTTGCCATCTTGGGTAGCGTTGGAGTCATTGCATAACGCGTCCTCTGCCCGTTTTTTTTCCCCCTAGTCATCACATCTGCAGATCGTACATAGCTAGCTAAGGCGTTACCATCACGGCCTATGTGAGTCTGTTAATCTTGAGCCAGCCGAAACAAAATGCTGATATCATGTTCCCCAGTATTACTGAGGATTGCTGTGCATTCGAGTTTCAAAAATCGCTCAAGCTGTATTCGGCTAATGAAGTTGGAGATCCATGGCTCAAGCAGGACGAGCTGGTGTGGGTTCGAGGTTCTGTTATTGCATTATGGCCGAAAATCGTTGCTCTGGCTAGCGAGAAGAGGAGGGAGGGTGTGATAGTAGGATTGGTAACGTGAGTGTTGATCCTGTCCGACGGGAGCTTTTTGTCAATGAATCGTTGCACTCATTTCACCTACAGGTATGGTAATCATGGATCACCCGACGTGATTGAAGGTCCAGAACACGCGACAGTACGACTCTTTGATCGTTTCTATGTTTGCTTTGGGACCATACACGTCGCCTGTCACTCGGCAGGTGAAATTGCCATTTTTCCTACCGAAAACCATCGCTACGACACACAACCCATGCGGCAATCTTATGCGATTGAAGACAAAGTCGATCTGTGTGAAAATGGGTGAGCAAATCACGGTTTACGTCGATACTTTGATTAATTTGTGATTGGAATAGCTCACCAGTTATCGATGAATGTAGATTGCTCGTCGCTGCGCAGCTAAAATTATAGGAATGTTGAGAGATTATGGGTGTATCGCATTGATAATAGCCTGTTGGAGACGTTTGATAATAGGGTTCCGGTAAACGTATTTGTAGTTATCGTCAGGTTGTATGACGATCTGACCACGATTTTGAAATGGAGTTGTGTTGAGTTATTGAAAGGAATTATCGCTATTGCTCACCTGAAGGTCTTCCAGTCATGATCTGCGGGAAGCCATTTGAGATCTTGAGTGTTATATCTAATCAATCTCGAATCGGCTCATTATCGCGTTCCATAACTTCTTGGAAGCGTGCATAATTAGTAAACCGTATTTCTCTCTCATTCAACTGTCGTCCCGTCTGTTCCCGTGCAGATTCTGGACTTTCGTTTGGCTCTGAAACTGTGCATAACTGACGTGGGATCTTCATTCATAGTTAATGTCACCCACCGATCACCGTTCTCAAACCGTGCTCTCATCTTATGTCTCTCCGAGTCCTACAAAAACCGGCAAACGACGCGCGCGTCCGGATTCTCCTATTGACTTAACCAGCGACGCCGAGGACGAAACGCCATTTCCCTACATATACGAACCCCCAATCAAGAAGATCAAAGTAGTTTGACCTCCCCGATTTCAAACCCGGCCCTCTTCGAGCTTGACTAATTCAAAGAAGCCGAGTGTAACACCTTAATATACCCAGTCACTCCTATTCTCGCAAACATTGTCGTAACGCAGCAATGCACGATATACAACACCTGCTGCATCAAGAAGCTCTTGAGGAGCAACGGCGAAGTGGGCGTTTGTACCCCAGACTTCTTCCTCGCAGTTGCACTTATCTCCAGGCCTAGACTCAAGATCCAGACACGACGTTAACAGTAAAGCTGATTCTGTGAAGGAGACTGAAAAGACGAAACGGCGTGAAGCATTTAAGAAGGAAATACTGTCGCATGACATCCAACTCTATCTCCGACACGAGTCTCCAGAACTAGATGATTTAATGGATGAGCCTGCTGAAGAAGACAGTGACGCTGAAGTTGATTCTGACCCTGGATATACATAATCAATGAGGATATCTTCGCACAAGGACACCATTCTCACAAAGGGCAATGGCAAAGGCAAGCAGAATACTTCTTCCTCATCGAAACGCGCCGAGAGAGGAAGCAATCAGTCACAGTCACCAGAGAAAGGTCGAAAAGGCAAGAAAGCACCCCAGAAAATCGGACCCAGTGGAAAACCATATACCCCTCTAGAGCTGCCTGAGGTACATCTAACGTGTCAAGGATCCAATGAGATACTCACCTAATTCCCCACACAGGTATTGAAACTCAAGGAAGAATACCCTGGAACGTTGCTGATGATCGGAGTCGCTTATAAATATAGATTCTTTGGAAATGATGCCTAGGTCGACAGATTTTGATCCAGTCTTTAACCGAGCGATCACTTAATGCTCCGAAATCAGATTGGATAGACGCCCAATAACTTGGTATTTTTGCATACGAAGACCGCCGGCGTCGAATTAATGGTCTCGTCTCGAGAGTAATGAGAACGTTAACAGAGGTAACAGTTAATATAGTGTGGAGTAACGTAGGTGCGTTTAGCTCCTTTTTACTGCTATGCTAGAATACAACTGGCATGTTGGCTCCTTTGGAAAGGTGGTTGTGAGTAATCGTTACCTAGACATCTAGTATTGAGGTTATCCTGATGAATTTCTCTGATTTTTTCGCCTTTTGGCTCGTTTATATCCGCGCTTTGGTCATTTCCGACTTTATGTGCTAGCATGCAACATGGCATATGCCTTCGGAACAGCTAGAGATTGCAGAGCACGGCGCTGCTGCAGGCGCTGGGCCATCAAATTCTCCTCATTCCATCGAAAAGCATATTTCTGGTGAGGACTGACACGCATTTCGTTCACGGTCATCCTCTATTGCTTCCCAGACCCCATCAAATGAACCAGGTTAAACAAGCCCCAGTAGTACCATCAACGTAGACACAAATGTCATGAAGGATGTAGCTCTCAAGGTGTAACCAAGAAAAGAGCCAAAGGGAGCGAAGCCGGTGCCTGGAGCGAAATGAAGGTTCTGAAAGGTCTGGAACACCCCAATGTCGTGTGTATTGTCTTAAGGTTTGTTTACTCTAGAACCGAATATAACCGCTATCTATCCAGGCTAAGGTTTACGAGCGGTTCGAGTCACCGTCGAAGTATTACCACTCGTTTGAACTGGCCGTTAGCGGAGAGTAGTTCGAACGTTTATGTCGAAAGGAAAACTCACGGAAAGAGATGCTCCCAATGTGATTCAATCCATTCCCTCTGTTGTCAAATACCTTCATGATCATGGTATTGTGTATAGCGACCTCAAGTGAATCGTCCATCCACTGCAGTGATTCTAATTCAGATTGTCATTGTTGACTTTGGCATGTATGACATCCTCTACTTCACCCTGTTTGATGATGGCGCTCCTTATTGTTCGTAGAGCCAAACACCTGGATTCTACGGATAAGAAACTCACCTCACTCGCTGGGATATTCGGCTATGTCGCTCCAGAAGTCTTCATTAAACGCGGCCACGGAAAAACCGTTCATATCTGGTCAACAGGCACCAACACCTACATCCGTCTCTGTGGCTATTCCCCATTTTGAATCGATGATGCCAAAACCCTCGTAGCAGAAAACACTGCTGCGAATATCGGATTCCAGAGTCGATATCGGAGGAAAGTTTATGAGGAAAGCTAAAGTTTCCATCCGACGGTTAGCAGCTATCGATTTCGATGAACGTTTTGACTGTAACAAGAGTACACT
>JANIEX010000989.1:0-15299 GCA_027627405.1 Leucocoprinus birnbaumii
GTAATTCCCAGTGCATTCAGTTTGCCAACACCCCAATCTAGCGTTGACAACCCACAATTGCAACCAGTTCTACAGCAATCCGCCGTTCATCAATCGCCACCCCAACACACACAATACCTGTCTCCACAGCCTCAAGTCGCTAATCGTCGACATTCGACGGCTTCCTCCCTAAGCACCGATGTGGGTGTCACCCAATTTCCAGTGGCGACAATACCGACGTACGGCAGCACAGCCCAACCACAAATGTCTCCTGCCTCTATTCCACATCCAGTGCCGTCGTCTAGTCCCGCTCCTCATCTCCCTGTGCCTACAGTGCCCGTATATGGACCTTCACAGCCTGCATCGAATACCGCACCGTCTCCGTTCCGCGCTGAGAATCCCGGTCCATTCTCACCGCAGGCGACGAATGTACAGGCGCCTAGTCATCCCTCACCTCCTGTAGCACAACAAATGCCAACTGCCGCTGCGACTATCCCTACTCCTAGTCCACATGTCCCTCCTAGTTCAGGTGCGCCATACGGCCTTACACCCCTAAACTCGAATGGACCTCCGGCTCAGCCGTCGTCGCCGGGAAAGAAAAAGAAGACGTTCCTGCAGAAGATTGGTTTGAAGAAAAAGCCGAAACAGGATAGGTAATCTGATAATGATGTTGTAGGTTTTATTTTCTTGGGCTTACGCACTGTGCTCGGCAATCTGTAAGAAAACCACCAGGCAGAATATGATACCCATTCTCTCACGATTTTATTTCTCTCGTCGATTATTCGGCTATAGACATACCCGGCCCGACGTTCAGGCACCTCATATATATTAGTCAGCGAGTTGATTGTGTGATATTCATCTCTGAAGTTGGCGCTGCCCCTTTCGCCGTGCACACTCGTTTCTCCTGCTGCGCTGATTTCTTTCTGACCCTTTCAATCTTGGCAATGACTACGCTGCTGATCACTATCGGCCAACCCTTCGCTATGAAAAAGGGTTATAAGGAACGGCTTTCTACTACCCGACAATAACGCCCACACTGCATGATGACTACGGCGGGTAAGTAGGGGTAGACTCGAAACTGGACAAAGGCTCATGAGTTCGTAGGTGAAGGATCTAGCGCCAAGATAATTCTACATCATCTGGACAATGCACGCTCCCAGAGAATTCTTTGGCTTTTGGTCAGTACCGTCCCTGGCTCCTTGTCATACCGAGGCTCACGTCCGAACATCGGGTTCAGGAAGAACTAGGAGTTCCGTACGAAATCAAGATGTACAAGCGTACTACACTCAAGACTGCCCCTCCCGAATTGTCGAAGGTCCACGCTTTAGGAAAGGCACCTGTCATCACCGACGTCGAGACTGGAATAAGCCTAGCTGAGAGTGGAGCTATTATCGGTACGTTGTGCCACCCATGCTGATCTTGACGTGCATCGACTGACGGACCTCGACTGGCAGAATATCTCATCGCCAAGTATGGTTCTGGTCGATTCGAACCCACTGCGAACGGCATGGCCGATAATTTCTATTGTACGTCTGTCGATCTGGCGTACATTTCATTCTATGGACTGACGCACTCCTTACAGTCACGCACTACGGGGAAGGCACTCTTCAACAATTACTTGTCAATCGGTTCCGTTTCCGAACATTTGCGGATAATGCTCCGACGATATCGAAGGTTTTCGTTAAGCCGATTATGGAGAAGATGGACAAGCTGTTTGTTCAGCCCGAATTGGAGAGAAATGCTGACTTCGTGAGTATTCCAGAATACAATTGTTTCTCGATGTTCCATTTGTTGATTCTACTGTCGTTCTGGAACGTCTAGCTCGAGAAACATCTGGAAAAAGTCAAGGAGACAGGGTGGTGGTTCGCAGGTGGAGAACATCCGACTGCGGCGGATTTCGTGATGTCTTTTACTCTCGAGGTGCTGTGCCAACGCGGGAGTGAGTACGTCGGTCCAAATATTAAAGAATGGGTTCGGCGTTTACAAGCGCGTCCTGCTTATAAACGGGTACGTCGGATTAATTTGATTGCCGACGGTCCAGTGACTGACCCGACCACTCACAGGGTCTCCAAAAGTGTGGGGATTATCAATATCTATTGAAAGATTAGATGCTGCACTCAGATACCGATCATAACCGAGGCATGTATATATGGAGGTGGGAGAGACGGGGAAGCAACTAATATATAAGATTAGTCGGGCACTGCCTGCGTGTTTGCTGTATTTTTATGACATGCGGCCTCATGGCCTCGATGCGGATTGCCGCATTCTGATTCTTCTCTCCCCCTATTTCCCCTGTCCTTCGTCCTCAGCCTCTTCCATCAGGCCCGCCCGACCCCGCCATGTCTCCCACATCGCCGAATGTTGACAGTCTTGAGCTTGCTGCATCAGAGGATAGATGTAGTGCTTGTCCTTCACCATCTACTACCTCTGCGTCGACGGATTGGAAACTCATGGCGTCGCAGCATCCGGACTTTTGGTTTCGAGATGGCTCGATTGTGCTTTGTGTGGATAAAACGTTATTTCGGGTGCATCAGACGATACTTGGGAAGCATTCCGAAGTGTTTGATGATATGTTTTCGATACCCCAGCCGACGGCGGAGGACGAAGATATGGTGGAGGGGTGTAGGGTGGTAATGTTGCATGATGCGAAGGATGATTTTGTGGATTTGCTCAATGCTATATATGATCCTTCGTACGCAGAACGGTGATCTATTCTCCGGTATCATTATCATTGACTCCTAATACAGGTATTTCGACGACTGGCCATCTGATGCCGATTTGAGCCAGGTGCTCACGTTCGTCAGTGGAATCCTCAAATTGAGCACGAAATACCTCATACGCTCGTTCCGTCAACGATGCATTACCCTCCTCACGTCAAAATTCCCTACGACTTTCGTTGATTATGTGGCGAAATCGAACCGGGATCCTCCCGAGAAATACGACTCGGATTCGGTCATGCGAGCAGCGGTGCTCGCACAGGAAAACAACGTACCGGAGGTTCTGCCGTATGCTTACTACTGCATTGCTCGTATGAGCCCGAGGCGGATGCTTCAACAACGGCCTCACGATGTTTCTTGGAAGGAGAAAACCGTTTGTCTTATTGGGAGGGAACGATTACGGATGGCAGAGATGACTCTCTCGTACTCGTTTCTGCTCGTTTTCCAACGCTCCGCAACGTGCGAATCATACCTGTGCGCCGACGCTCGCGGACCCCACGCGGAATGGCACGTCGTAGATGCCGCCAAGGCTCCGAATCCGTTACGAAAATACACAACGTGGAGCAGGCTCAACGTGTGCAATGCGTGTGTGGCGCATTGCCAATCTCAGCATCAAAAGGGTCGAGAGGAGGTTTGGGAGAGGCTGCCGGAGATGTTTGAGTTGGGAACTTGGGAACAGTTGAAGAAACAGCAGGGGATGGGGGATGCGAGTCCGAGGTTGAAGACGAAACCGAGCAGACATTCGTTTCCTTTGTAGTGATTGTTTTGTAGGACACGACTTGTGTACGACCACTTTTATGTAAGTAGTTATATCGACACTTAACTTTACGCGCTTCACGACCGATGGAGATTGTTGAATATGTATCAAACACGAGCCCACTAGTCTAGAATAGTCGGATAACTCATTCTCACTTGCAAAGAATAATGCACGAAGAAAGTTTTGAGTTTGTCATCGAGGAGGAAGTGAACAATTGCGCTAGTGGCGTGCAGAATAGTCGTAAATTTCAAGATACGAGAAGCTCAGGTTTCGGCTTGGTACGGTAGAATCGTTCGCGAAAACATCGATTGAGAAACCGGTATGGGCCATCGAGGAAGGATCTGGAAGGATCTGATCGGCGAGTATTGATTGGGATCACATGTAGACGTTACGTCAGACAGCACCATCACTAGTTGGTCATAGCAGTCGTAGGCTGTAACCCTTCCACCACGATGTCCAACGACGGCGAAATCCAGATTAACATTAAGGGTACGGGATTCTTGATCGGTATTCACTCAGTCTTACGTCAATCTAGGCCCAAGTGAGCTCAAGCTCCAGATATCCATCGCGACGGACAAGACTGTCATCGACCTCAAGCGCGCAATCGCTGAAAAGTCCGAGGTTGAAGCAGACCGTCAGCGACTCATCTATTCAGGTTGGTCTATCGGATTTTTGTGTACATATTGATATTGACTCTTTCTCGCAGGTCGTGTGCTGAAGGCAAGTGTGACCTTGCACTAGATTGTTCGTGTGCTTATTGTTCAACAACTCAGGACGATGATCAGCTTTCCGTGTACAAGATCCAGTCAGGCCATACAGTACACATGGTCAAGGGCCAAGCTCGCCAGCAGCCTGCAGCTGCTTCGACCTCGGTCCCTCAGCAAATACCGAACATGCAGGCCGGTCAGAACATCCACGATCCCCTCACCCAGCTTAACAGCCATCTTGGATTTGGCGCTATGGCCGGTATCAACCCATTCCAGGATCTTGGCGTCAACCCTAACGACCCCAACATGGTGAGTCTGGCCACCAATTTTCTCTCTTTCAAATTCTGATCTTGAATAGATGGCTTCCTTGATGAACGACCCTCGCGTTCTTGAGCAGATGGCGCAGACTATGTCAAACCCGGCCGTCGTTGACCAGATTATCGCGATGAACCCTCAGCTACAGGCGATGGGCCCACGTATCCGAGAGATGTTCCAAAGCGAGGAGTTTCGGAGAATGATGTGAGTCGTCCCGTCCTTGGATATTCTACGTGTGTTGACGATCGCCCAGGTCGAACCCTCAACAGCTTCAAGCGCTAATGAACATGTCCAACATGATGCGCAGTTTCCAAGGCGGTGGCAGCGGCGGCGGTTTAGGCGGAGGTGGAATGTTCAACCCCTTTGCTCCTCCCCCATCATTCCCTGCTCCTGGTGTTCCTGGACAGACATCATCATCATCCACCAACCCCGCTAATCCCGCTTCACCGACACCATCCACCACAAGTCCGGGATCTCCTCGCGCAGGTGCTGGTGGTACAAATCCCCCACCCAACCCTTTCGCCTTTGATCCCGCGATGATGCAACAGCTGTTGTTCGGCGGTGGCGGCTTTGGAGGAGGGCTTGGTGGCGAGCTTGGTGGTGGACTTGGCGGGTTGGGGTCGCCTCCGCCTCCTGCGGATACTCGGCCGCCTGAGGAGCGATTTCAGGTTCAACTCCAGGTATGTCTTTGCGATCCTCTACACCAACTGCATACCAACTGACATGTATTTTAGCAACTGCAAGATATGGGTTTCACTAACGCATCTCAGAACGTCAGAGCACTGCTCGCCACGGGTGGGAATGTGCATTCGGCGATCGAGTATATCCTCGGCGGTGGTGGATTGTGATACTGGTGTGATGATTTCCGTACTTACTTGTTTCATTTGTTCATAGTCGATTTGAACCCTAATGTCAGATACCTTATGTTGTATTTTGTGTACTTGTCGACTCCAATACGAACCTTACATGATCATTCAGTTGATCACTTATCCCTTGGAATGTGAAACGTAAGAACACCGCAATAGTCACTCGCCCTGTCTCTCACGCACAAGGCACGAAAAGCCGCATCACGCTTAATATCACGAAGAGCGTTGAGCCTGATTCGATTGATATCGTACATGATGAGAGCTGGGTCTCCCGCGGTGCGAGCTGCGGGTAACAAGGCGGAAAGTACTAGGAAAAAGCATGACTTGGCACAATTGTGAGTATCCTGGATATGGTCATTAGATTCTTTTTGGGTTGATATCTTAGCGGATCGTAGCCTTTCATTCGCCATTTCTCTGACTCAATTGGCGAAGAAGGAAAATCGCTTTGAGCTTAGTAGAGCAGGCTCCTTGGGACCACATGGAGAGAGAAACTGCGGTATTGACGATCTTATTCCACGGTTTATCGTAGCATGAGCCTTAGGTGAGCTTTCTGATTCTCTCGAGTTTGTTATACAATATTTATACAAGGTTAACGTCACGAATCGCTTAGCCGAGGCAAGTCGAACCAAATGACATAGACTTGAGTGGTGTTTGGACTGTGAGAGCGGGCAGCCATGGAATATGGGTCATATCGTCAGAACCTGACAATTTGACAGATTAATTTTCTTTCCATGAGCACAACACATCTTCATCGCGAAAGTTGGAGAGTCATGATGGCCCTTTCGAAGAGAACAGGGGCTAATGTGAACAATTGTATGTCGTTCGTGGATATGTAGTCCAACGTAACGCTAACGCGATTAGGTAAAAATAACGCGCACTCTACGCATATTGCTGAGCAATCATCAAACTAGCTACCTCTGCGAACCCGTAAGTCGGCACCTGAGTGTGAGCACTAGGGAGGAGCGGCTGATTATCCGTTAGCGAATTCACGGGGAGGGAAGAGTAAAGAATGAAACTCACGATAACGGAGGCATCAACGACTCTCAAGCCCTTGGTACCTTTCACTCGGAAGTCAGGGTCGACTACTCCCCACCTTGCGCCTTTAGGAGACATCGAAGCCGAACCGACACCATGCAACCAGGTGCCCCCAGTAGCCCTCAAGAAGCTCTCGAGATCTTCGTCCGAGGTGACGTTTGCCGGAGGGATAACGGATCCAAAGATGGAGCCATTGAATACGGGTGCAGAAAATAGTCTGCGAAGGCTTCGAATTCCTTCGCGAAGGACCGACATATCCATTTTCTCGGCCAGGAGCCCAACATCAATTGATGGATATTCAAACGGATCAGAACTCTTGATCGTGACGGAGCCGCCTATTTGATTAAGCTCAGTGAGTGACGTCTTACAAGGATAAGTAGAACTCACGAGAAATAGGATGAAGGTTAATTACATATACCTGGACGGTCGCATTGACTACTCCATTCGCAGGATCTGGTGAGCCGATTGCGAAGAACGTGAACTCAACATGCGGAGTGTCTTTGCCGGATGTGGGATCACTGAAACCTTCAGTCGTGAATGGAGGCGAGTCCTCCGGGAGGCGAATGAAGCTCATGTGATTAAGCTGGAAGGAGCGGGTAAGCGGTCCTGTGCGAGTGGTGTTCCACTCTTGAAGTGCAACGGTTTGGTTGTATCTGGGTGTCAAGGTCAATTCCATGTGAGGGGTTAAACGAGAAAGGCAAAACCGTACGTCGTCACCGCAATATTTGTAGAGAACGTTGCAAAAGCTGATACATGATCTGACAGGTTCTTTCCAACGCTTGGATTATCGACGATAGTCCTGACACCCGCCGCATCGAGGTCGCTTTGCTTTCCTATACCAGAGTTTTGCAATATCTGCGGTGTACCGAATATACCGCTAGATAGGATGACTTCTCTCTTGGCCTTGATCTGACGCAGTTTACTACCCGGCCCGCTTCCCACTTCAATGATTCGGAATTCTGTGCCATGCGAAGTTGTAGGGAGAACTCGAGTCACTTGGGTATGAAGTAGCACATGGACATTCTTCCCTGTGTTGCCTAAGAAGGCGGTCGCAGCACTACTTCTTTCTGCTTCAGGGGATATTGCTGACTGGGTCCATCCTGTACAAAGTATGAGGCTTCATGATAGTCGCACAAAAAATGAGCACTCAACTGTTCCAATTGGAGTCCCGTCACTCCAGTCCTCGTCAAAGGGGAACTCGTCAGGTAGCTCCTTTGAGGATTGCATCAACATATCGTTGAACGGATGTATCGAGTACGGTGCTTGCGTTAACAATTCTCCGCCCTTTCCGTGGAATGCTGGATTGTAGTGACCAGTGTTACTCGAAGCATTAGGACTTTGACCCCATTTCTCAGCCTAGCGAGAGCGCGGTTGATGAATTTTGTGGAGGAACTTGAAGAGTCAAAGTGCACGAGTACCTTCATCAACAAGGGTAAAACGCTGTTCCATTTCAGCCCTTTATTTCCAGTGACTTCAGCGTATTGATTCCACTCGCTCTTTGATCCTCTTGTATATATCATCGCATCTAAGAAATACCTAAGACTTGGTGGTTACTGTGAAGTCTAGGGGACTTACTATGGGAGCTACAGCCTCCGAGGACTTTGGCTCTTGAATAATCGACCGCTCGATTGTTGAGACCTGGCTGTGGGACCGTGGTATAATTCCAGTCCATAGCCGTTTTTCCGAGTAAAGGCCAGAAGCCAGGGACTCGAGTTTCCCAGAAGTCCTCATTTCTAGAATCAGTGAGAGCGCAGTTAAAAAAATAGAAGGTCTTGGAAAGGATCGAAAAACTCACGATGCACCAGCTTCGACTACTAAAACGTTCCATTTCTGGTTTTGTGCTAGACGCGTGGCAACTAAAGAGCCACCAACGCCCCCTTTTCAAACGTAAGGAGCCATTCAGTTGATATGTCTCGTGCCGCTTACCTCCTGCTACGATAAAATCGTACTCGATACCTGGCGGTAGCGCGTCTATGCTCTGAAATATGACTGCTCCAAATGAAGCATGGATGATCAAGAGAACAGTGCAAAGCAGAGACCGAAATGTGGATCTGAGCATTATTGTGGAGGTGGAGATGGGAGAGGGAACTAGTGCTCTCAACGTCTTTTAAACAGATTGAACGCTCGCCAAGAACTTCCTTCAGGGCAGATAATTTCTCCAGCGGAAGGGGTCGAGAAGTTTGTGATTGAAAGTTATATATATCGCGCTCCTTATGCATCCCTGGTTCTTTTAAAGCCGATTCCCTGGAGAATTGGTCAACGATACAGCCGCTCAACAAGCCATTTAGAATGGACAGGGTGGAGGTTTATGGGCCTTGGCTCACAAATAAACAATTCGGGACGTACTGCACCAGGGATAAAGGGTGTGTCTCGCGTTGACTACAGGTGCAGGAGCCGCATCAGAAACGCCTCTGGTGTCAATCTGAAACAAAGTGCCCGAGAAGTCGTTATTGTGATCCGGCGCTGTTTATATAGCACCCGAGTCGGCAAAAGGGACATTCATATTGACCCACGACCTTTGTATTCACACAACAAAGGCCAGGTCCATGGCCATAAAGTAGTCTAATGCTTCATCTCCTAGGGGCACGAGCAAAGTAGTCACACACGTACAGGTTGCTCGTGGATAGATTCAGTCTTGCATTTTTCTCTCTCCTATATCCACGCATATGGACGAAGTGGGCAAGCGTAGCGAAGAAGTAAACGCGAATTTAGTCAGTATAGTGACAGCGAGATAAACGGTGGTCATCCCTTATCAGAAATACGTTTGCGAGCTTTAGAGCGAGTAGAATATCCGTCTCGAGGGCTCGCATGTAGCGAGCTGTAGCTCACAAGAATATTCACACTCACAAATTTGCTTTGATTGTCAAGATTCAATCGCTCCATCTTTTGTCTCAAAAATAAATCTCTCGCTGAGTCCTAGCTTATTCTATCCATACAAAATACGTATCTGTGAAAGCCGACTTGCATGGTCTGAAAGTGAGTCAGAGTTGCAACAGAAGTATGACGGAAGCTAAGAGAATAGAGACGATCTGGGAGATGAACTATTCTTGTGCTCATTACCAGATTTTTTGAAAGCATACTGAAGGTCTCGTTGGCATCGACACAGTATTGAAGGCCATCATATATGACGGCGGTGAGAACGCATAACCCCCATGTTCTGATCTGTTGTGATCTACATGCAATACTCCCACGAGCTTGTTTGAGCTCATCTCTTACCACGTAGTCTCCTCCGGCACCGACGTTCTGACCGAAAGCCCCTCCCTCAGGCCACTACTGCAGAACAAATCTATACCAGGCTTCTCAGCGGCTATCCCAGACGTCCTATACTAACCAACCCGCTGAACGACATGACCTACTATATCCGAACCTAGTTCTTGTAGAATCCCTGAACCTTTACGCATTGGCTGTCCAGCCCGTCGCGAATTGAGTCGCTCTCACGAACAACCCGCATCTAGTGATCTCGAGATCGCGGTCCTACTCAACTTCTGGTCCCGCCTTGTCATAGCTTGTGTTCCACTCGGAGGATACCCGCGCAGGTACGATTCGCTGGGCTCAATGGTATGCCCTTTTTCATAGGTGAGCCCCAAATGAATCTTCCTGCAAGACTCCTGGCTTCCATTAGGCGCATTTTCATTATTATATACATGACTGGCATCAGATATAGAACTGCAGCGACCTTGTCTCCGGCGCTGAGATCTTGCTGGATTCCGCGGACTGGGCGATGGATGTAGCGATCTGGATCATCAGGTGTGATACGTCTGTCTAGGCTGGCTCGCTTGCGAGTCACTATCTGCTCCCTGGTATCCTCTTGTCGTCGTCCATTCAGTGCTCCACGCTTTTTTGATTCCCTCAACAGTCACCATATTACACAAAAGACTGCATTACCCGGTTTTGCTGTTACTCTTGAAGCTATTAAGGACTTCATTGACATCGCGAGAACTTGAATTCGGTGTCATTCAATTATATGACTGTCTTACAGGCGACTTGGATTGTACATATACTTTCTGCATCGACCTTTCATACCCTGTGGACCTTTCAACGCCAGCGCACTCACTAATCACACTCTCGAGCCATTCCCTTCAGTGTCTGTCATTGCATTATCGGGTCGTCTCGTCGCATACACCTCTCCACCTCCTCATCACTCCCGCTGTGCCTCCACGACCTCCTCTTCGGGCTCTGGCCCATCCATTGCCAAACACGCAGACACTGACTTCGGAAATGTCATCGTCAAGATTTCAATGAGATGAAGTTTTTGGGAGGTATTGCACGTCACTTAGTCTCCCTCGGAGGACATGAGCATTACTCAGCGTACCAATCCAGTGGTGGGTTGAGTATTTATGTAACGGTCCCGGACCCCAGGCTTCTCGAGACAGAGGGAAACCGGCTTAAGTAGCGGAATTAATGATGTCTCGTGGTCAGCCCATCGTATGGCTTACCTTACCCCCGATGACTGTAGGTTGTTTTTTATGCCTTGGAATCCTTATGCGAATATCGTCGCTCTTGCCTCGCGCAGATGGTGATGACGAGAAGTGAGCGGTTGAGGATGAATCCAGGGTCGGCTCGACCTTTACATTCTATATTTTAGAGACTCAGATTCGCCATTGCCTAGTCTTGCTTGGGGCAGGTCAAATACTGGGTCGATCTGACACCTCGAGTCCTTCCTCACTTCACCGAAATTGGACCGCACTACAAATTATGCTCATATACTCCGATCTAGCCATCACTCCCTCTTCAAACTCACTACTGCTGAACTAGGTCAGGATACAGCTCGGAAAAACAATAAGGCCTTACTGATTGAATTTATCTGTCTTTGTCGGTTGATGTTGGTTTGGATACGACAAAAAGTTATTATCATTTAACTGCAGATATTTGTTTGCCGTCGAAGATGGGAAATACGCGGCGGCTATTGGAGAAGAGGGTTCATCAGTAAAGGCTAAAACAGCGAAGGAGGATACGAGCACGAAGCCTTTGATGATAAGAAGGAAATCGGTCGCGACTAGGAAGGCGACGCAGCAACACCTGACCAAAGTTAATGCGGGAAAGTAAATGGTGATAGGCTTACGGGGGTTTTTGAACTGCTTTTTTGTGCATACGTTCTAAGACATTTGATCACTCTTTCCCGCTTCTACTTTGTCTTGACCGCAGAGAGTCTAGTGTTGATGTACCGTTGTTTCAGACTCTTCCTAGATTCCCTCTAGAAGAAAGATGGATTTTGTGCCACCCATGATATTTGGATTGGCAACCTGCCCTTGACACCTACCGTTACTCAAGACACTGGCTCTCAAAATCACCCGGAGCTGAAAATTCTAAAAATTATATCACGGAGTCTTGGAGAAAATTTGAACGCCGAGTATGTATGCCCCAAACTGCCGTGTGTTAAGATCATCTCCTCATACATATATATTCGAGTTCCCAATGAATTGGCCTGATCTCAGCGACAACATTTACCATCCACGTTGCGCGGTCGGTCGCTGGCTCAGAAGTATCTCACATACACCCCCATCAAACATTAAATTTCGCACTCCCGATAAGGCTGTGATAAATCGTATTCTAGCGTTCCTGCATCTTTGGGGGGGTGATTGATATGGGTCATACAATGAGGAAATTTCCTCATGATACGCTTATTATGAACGGGACAAACGTCGTTCACACTCACTCGTGGCATCACTATTAAGAGCGGCTGCTCAACAGCACCAATACCCGACCCGGAATAAGCAGGGAAACCGAAGAACCTGGTGGTGGTTATGCTCTCGAACGCCATGCATCTACGTTGAACTCACGACTGTGCAGCATTGCTTGTAGCAGACTAAGTACTAAAGATCAAGTGATTTGAGCAGCGCAAGCTTAGTACTGAGACACTCAACTATGAAAATTGCGCATCTTGAGCTATGCGATGGGTCTTGATTTCGGCTCAGGTTAGTCGTGCAGCTGGAAGTTAGAACAAGGCGAAACCCTGCCCCTTGAGTCAGACAGGGCTTTTGAACAAGCGCGCCGACTTCCGAAAACCATCTATATTCGGAAGGAGTTTCGGAGCCTGCTTATCAGAAAGCCCTCTTGATTAGGAAGGGCTCTCGGGGCATGCCGAAAGGCCTTCCACGGCTTAGGGCTTTTGATCCTTACTCTCATCCCTCTGCCTGCTATGAAGTCCATACACCCCGATTCTTCGACGCTCAACCGCCTTCGCTAATCGATGGTGTCCCCGCACTAGCTACAACCTGACCATCGCCACTACCCACACTTCTGCAGGATGTTTCCTCTTCTACCCATCGTAGCTCGATGGTCGAACCTAGCCTCTCAACACCACATTTTGCCGTACGTCTGCTCTACGGCCCATAGGGTACTGACCTGTGGATTTTGTCGAGGTCTCTATATTGACCTTTTCTCATAGGTCGCCGCCCCCAGCCAAGTACGACCTTGAACTGGATTCCCGCACGCTTATTGTTCGACCAGCCTGGACAGTAATCACCTTCCTGTGCATAAGGTCTAGTTGGGCCATCTACTTCACATGCTCAAGGGATGAGTTTGTCGGCAGCTTGCAGTGGCGTCAACATCGGTTCCTCAGCGAATACCAAATATGCAGTCGGCCCGAACGTCCACGATCCGCTCACCCAGCTGTAAAGCCGTCTCAGATTTGGACCCACGGCCGGTATCCATCCATTCGCAGACTTCAGTATCAACCTCAACGATCCCACCATGGTGAGTTCTCCCACTACCACTTGCTTCCGAAATCTGATCATGACTCTAGATTGCCTCCTCGTTGAACGATCTTCTCGTTTCTGAACAAATGGCACAGACAATGTCAAACCGACCGTTGTCGACCAGATTATTGCAATGAAATCTCGACTTCAGGTGGAGGGGCCACGTAGCCGGGAGATATTTCAAAATGAGGAGTTTTGTCGAATGGTGTGAGTCGCACTGTCATCATATATTACCCGTATTCTGACTATCCTCAAGTTCAAGGCCTTAACAATTCAAGCACTAATGAATGTGTCCAATGAATGTGTCCAACATGATACGCAACCTCTAAGGCAATGGAAGCGGCGGTTGAGGCGGGTGTAGAATGATCAGCCCTTTTGCTCGCGCATCATCTTCTGCTCCTAGCGCTGCCGGACATCATCACCATCCACCAGCCCCGCCAATCCCGCTTAATCAACGTCACCCATCACAGGCCCAGCACCACCTTGCGCTAGGGCTCGTGCTATACTTCCCTCACCCAACCCTTTCGGCGTTGATCCCGCGATGATGCCACAGCTCTTGTTCGGTGGTGGTGGGTTTCAAAATTGTCTGAGCGGTGGTCGGGTATTAGGCTTGTGGGCTTGGCGGTACGGGCTTGACACCATCGCCCTCAGAGAGTCGGCCGCCTGAGGAACGAACCAGGGTCCACCTTCAGGTATGTCTCCATTTAATCCTGAGTGGTAACTGCACATTAACTCCCGTGTTTGTCTGTAGTTATCATATAAAGATTTCATGGCGCATCTCAGAACGTCAGGGCAATTGTACATTCAACGATCTCAGAGGTTGGTGGATTATGATCTTGCTGTGATGATTTCTATGTGTATTTGTTTCTTTCATAGTCAATTTGAAGCCTAACGTCAGATACCTTGTGTTATATTTTGTATATTTGAATACAAACCTTGAATGGCCGTTTAGTTGAACTTGGGTAGTTGTAATTTTGATTTCTTGTTGCTCGACCCACCGCTCACGCTGGAGCAACCGAAAGCCATATCACAAATGATATCATCGAATGACAATGAATGAGCCTCAACAACCAATAAGCCGCATGGCAAGAGCTAATTCCCCCACGGTTAGAGTGGTGGGTAACAATGGGAATCGGTATTAACTGACGCTTAAACGGCTGTGTCCTAGATAACAATTTGGTCGTAGCGAGCGTCCGAATTATCAGCTCGGGATTGCACGTCGTTCTGAGTTCCTTCGCATAGCACAGAGTTTCAGTCGCCCTTGGAGACATCAAAGCGGGACCGACACCGCGGAACCATGTGCTGACAGTAGCGCTCAAGCCGCTCTTGAGGTCCTAGGAAATGTGGTGTGTACGAATTAGCCCGTATATCTAGGACTTACAACATGGCGAAGCCCACCCAATGACGACAAGCGCACTGGCCTCCGAAAGCCCTCCCAAATAGGAAGGAGTTCGGAACATGCCTGTAAAAGCCCTTGATTAGGAAGGGCTTTCGGAGCACCCCTGCCGAAAGCCCTCCCGTGATCTGGGGCTTTTGATCCTTGCCCTCATCCAATTCCGCCTGCTATGAGGCCCACACGTCCCAGTTCCTCCGCGACATTAAACCGCCTTCGTTGGCCTATTATGTCTCCACTCCACCCTATCTGACCTTTGCAATTGGTACTGCCAATGCAGGATACTCCCTCTCCCGCTGCTCGTACCTCGGCGCTCGGTCTCCCAAGAATCTGGCTCGTCCATCACAGCTGCGATGGCTACTACTGCTACTACTACTATTTCCTAACTCCCTCATCGAAACTATCACGGGCGTGGTGGTGGGGGTTGCCTGTTTAGGAAGGTGAAGGCTTTGACCTTCCTCATATGGAAGGTAAGGCGCTTATTGGAAGCCCTGCGTGGGGAAGATGAAAGGTGTTCTTGTCTGATCGTATCCGCGCTTTCATGTCTAAGCGAGTCTGAGGGCACCGTTGGAAAGCTACGGATCAGGGCTTTCCAACGGTGCGCTTAGACTCGCGGGATTCTCACTCTGTGGACCTCCATGGCCTCAACAATCTTAGCCAGCACAGAGAGGCCCTGAAGGGGGAACGACAGGGTCATCAGGTGCTAAACGGCATGGCAGGCACCTGCACAGTGGGCAGCCTCCCATTGCCCATTTAGGCAGCAGTGGCAGCACCTTGTGGGCATCAACAAGTAGGTGATTCCCAATAGACTGGCCAGGTCTTTCTCTACAGG
>JANIEX010000099.1:0-61536 GCA_027627405.1 Leucocoprinus birnbaumii
AGCAGAAGCGTACGTCCCGCGTGACCGCGCCTACCATCTCTTCCCCACACACACGAGGCGGGCACAGCATCCTCATGTTCTGCCCGCGCTGGACTTGTTTCGTGCAGATCGTCCACCCAGACGCTCTATCCCCCCACCCCCTGCTTCTTTTTGCTCTTTCCCCACACTGATTGCACCCGGCTAACGTCATGGAAAATTATTTTCAGTACTTCCGATTCCCGCTGTCCTCCAGAAGCTGTCTAGTCTCGGAATCAAGTCCCTCATGGTCGAAGGCGGCGCCCGAATCATCAACTCTTTCTTGCAAGCGAGCCTATCCACTCCGCTGATCGATGCCCTCATCGTTACCGTCGCACCCACTCTCGTCGGCGCTGACGGTGTGTCTTACACATCTGCTGTCCCTACCGGAGTACGTTANTCCCTCTATCGTGTCCGAGTCNGGCNAACCCTTTTTTTTTCTAGATACCACTCTTACAACATTTTGATACCCAAGCCGTCGGCAACGATGCTGTGATGATTCTTAAGCACCCCAAATCATGAATGTATAACATACCNATGTTGTTAGCCGTCGCGTAACNNANTCNATGTACATCAANTGTATACGGAATGGGGCTACGTGATACTAGATCTTNANAAGACAGAAGATCANCGCAAGAAAAAATACACATAATGTTACAACCCCTTCTCGGGCACGTCCTACTGGAAGGGGTAGCGGATCTCCCTACACTACATTTTCTCCAATTCACTCATCCTCAGAAGACCGGTCATCGTAAAGGAGCACATAATCGATCGCCTGACTCTGATTCTGCGTGTTCCTATCTCCAGCGGGCCCNCCAACCGAAGACCCGACGTCTTCCCAAACCTCTCCTTCCCCATCTGATGACGGNATGCTAACCAATGATACCTCCGAGTCCGTGTCCGAACCANCAGCAGAACCGGAAGACGGAAGGGACAANGACGCGAGTGTCGGGGTCCCAGTCCCNTTAGTCACAGTCGCCGCGCCTTGGCCCCTTTCACCTTCCTGCTCGCCGATGGACGNTGCTGTGACACTGGGTAGCGCGTGCGGCATAATAACAAGTGAAGACGCGATAGACTTGTCAGAGTCATCNCTCAGATGAGNATCAGCGACNACAATGCTAAGATGACATCACNATCAGTAAANGGACAAAGCAACGTCGAGCTTAAAACCTCGAACAAAGCAAAACCACGCACTCGATCCAAATGCTNTCGCCAAANAANACNCCATCCCCATCTNGAAGNCTCCAGTAACTGACGTATCGCCCAGCCANATCAGGAGCCTANTTTAGTTGGACACACAGGAGTCGAGATCAGAATAAACTTATAAACTTCATTGACGTCCACGTACCTTCAACTCTCCGGTCCACAGCTCAACTTCTGTGCCNGACTTGACTGAGCCAACATGAACTGCGCCGTCCTTCTTCATACCGAGTGTTTCTCCAGCTACGTANACCAATTGNGTCGTCTCTGGCCAATCGTGCTCAGAATCGTTAAGCATCCTCCAGCATTTCATAAACTCTGCNCCCGGAGGGAAAANTTGACCGTCAGACACCGTCGAGTCNTCCACAAACATGGCACTCAAGAATATCAGGGNCCGGGTCTGGTCTACAGCAGTAACCGTTTCGTCCNGTTTAACAGCTTCCACTTNCGGCTCTTCTTCAACTTNCTTCTGCTCTTCAGTTGATTCCATNGAACGGNGAGCCACNGNTGCCTCAAGGGTGACNGGCTTGGGAGGGGAGACTGGACGCTGGGGNGAAGAAGGTCTAGTCNTCTCCTCGAAGGGTACAGCTGGAGAGGATGACTCGGCACTTGCAGGCGACTGATAGCCGCTCAACAGCATTGCGAGCGTCTGTCGAGACATGCTCACAGGCTGCGAAGACTTCTGTTGCATGTCCGAACTTCCGGCGTTGGACGGAGGCTTCAACAATGCTTCTTCTCCTGTTAGAGGAGAAAACGTATAGCTTCCGTGCATNGGTGTNGGGGCGCTCAAATCTCCGGCTTCCGAGTGTTCTGACTCAGGTTGCAAGGAGACGGACCTCATGAGACGCTCAAGNCCAGCNGTAGACCTAGGCCAAATCGCACTATTTGCCGACATTCGCGAAACATCGTCCACCTCTAGAGAGGGNGTTGTCGGCCTGCTATCGTCATCCTCGCCAAANAGAGGGACTCCGGAAGGGTAAGGAGGAACAGGAAGAGGACGAGCTTCCTGNANGGGTACAGTACGATTAACACAAGGTGAAATCTCGTCTAGACGAGGCATTATNGCTTGTTGAGCCAGNGGGGTCTGGGGNCCTGGGACATCCGACGGTGANAGTGGACGCATAAGTCCCCAAAGGAAAGCATTCGTCGCTAATTCGGAGGGCATAGGAGCTACACTCCCTATCTCCTGGGAGGNGGGAACAGAGTTGGACACGCCACCGCCAACCTCAANTCCGCGAGCAGAGAAATCATGGCGACAAACATTCNGAATAACGCTATCAGGCGTTTTCATCTTCAGCAATGGATGTGTGTCGGGATGCAAGGCAATCGGGTGGCTTTCNCACACACCGCAGAGGTCGAANTCTGGNCAATCAACATGCATGCACTTGTAGCGGACTCCGTAAATGCGTTTCGTGCAGACTTTAAAGAGTGTTAGTTTTTGGACTNAANAAAAGGCTCAAAACACCTACCATTGCAGGTTGCGTAATGGGGAGAACCAATGTGATTTCCGCGTTTCTACCAATATNATTAGTCGGATCCAGGCTAATAAATNACTCNAGTCAACTCACGACATAGTCATTGGATCGTNCGAGTCTGGCGAAGCTGTGCCTTGGATGTTGAGTGTCCGTAATACTAGAGTTGNATGAGTGTACAATTATAAANCGGTAAATTGTGAATATGTTACCTGAAGCAACTNGAACATGTGTCGAAGTCGGGACANTTCATGCATTTCTGGGGAGNTCATGAGTAGTGAGTCACAAGGATNATTTGAAACCACTGACATAACGATCTCCTCGAATTTGAGAATCGCACAAATCGCAGATCGCATTATGAACCCTGTCTTCAGAGTGGNCATTTATCGCATTANCCTCTTGTTCGGCATTGGTTTCACGATCATAGACTCTATGGACANCGACACGACCCGGAGTCGCTACCTCGAAGAATTCATGGAACGGATTGTGTTTCTCGGTTCCTCCNGATGAAATGCAATTAGTGCATAAATCAAAGTCTGTATGTCAATCAGTAGTAGTTTGTAGTTAGAAGGAGGCTACTGACCTGCACAATCAAGGCACTTATGTCTGACACCTTCAATTGTNGNCTGGCAATCATCACAGATGACGCCATGGTGAATGACAGGCTGAGTTGACGGAGCAGGACGAGCGACTGGGGTAGCATTGTTCCTGCTGCGAAGAGTCTGTCCTTCGGTGGAGGTTGACCAAGGCATTGAAACTGAGGTGTCATTGGTAGAAGTCTCCTCGTGGGCCGCTCGGTCCGTGAACCAAGGTGAGAAAGAATCCGTAGTCCGATGATCCCATTCGTGGCCTGCCATAGTGCCGAAGCAGAATGAGTTTGTCTTGCCGGAACAANCCTCACACTGTAGAAGAGATAGTCAAGCACCAGCTGATGCGAGTATACAAGTGACGTACCTCGACTAGATGACAGCGGTCACAGATGTTCCAAGAATAAATCTGACGCGCACACACCGAGCACAGGACCGGTGGNCTGTTGTGAGTGCCGCGTATGTTCAGAGCNGAGGATGAGGGAGCACGGAGCGGAACTATAGAGAGTGGCGGTGATGGCGAACTGCCTCNCTGGCCNANGACACTGCCCTTGAGAACACGATCTAAATCGTCCTTGAAGTCTGTGATAAGACGCTGGATATCCGCCTTCGTCGTCTGGACCGAGCAGCATGAATGAGGTGACACAGCCTTGCGCGCGGCATCCTCCATGCCTTTGTCAACATCCATGGCGCTTGATGAGGAAGCGGGANNAAGGATAGGNGGGCGAGGAGATGAAGTGAGACGTCGATGTAGCTTTTGCACCAGAAGNTCCAGCTNCAGCGTTGCAGGACCAAGAAGCCTTGTTGGATGATTTGTGTGGNGTTTCGTCGTAAACAGANAACCGCAATAAGCCATGCGNCCAGAACCGGTCCTTGTACGGTTTAATGCTCTTGTCGTAGTCTTCCTTGTTATGANCCTCTCGTCCAATTAGAATACGACCTCCTTGAGTTGCGTTGGGAGAGAAAAGCAACTTTGAGAGATAATAGCTGTGACTGATGCGAAAAACGCGGTACAGCTACTAGACTTAAGCGTATGTTTCGTGCGAGGTCCAAAAGCTGTAGCTTACCTGGTTACTCAGTTTCTCAAAGGTTGGGAATGCNTCNGGCGAGAACGAAAGCTTGCGTGTCTCGCCGCGGTAATTTGCTTTGACAATGAACATCAATAATGGGTGGCTCTTGGTGAGGGAGGAGAGTGAAGCAGAGTGAAGCAAAACGTAGCCCCGCAGTCGTCTCGCAGCCGGGGTATGACATTATACCGGCGCCCAAATAGAGTCACCCACAGTCACGTGNCATTCATTAAGGACAGGGGTATTTACCATGTTTGGCCAGAANAATTCCAATTTGGATTTCCAGTTGACAACCAGCTCACACTCAATTCAGACNGGTCGACAGCACTCGAGTACAACAAGATCCAGNGGAGGTAGAAGAGATTGNNTTGAAAATAAACACTAGAACATGAAATGAAACATATAGTGGCACACTGAGTAGCGTAGATGCAANATATATGAACGACTCCCAACAATTGCCATGCATGATGCTAGCAACCCTACGTGGACACTTAAGCGAGCTCGACCTCGGTGATAGATGCCCAACCACTGCCCAGANGTTCGTTAGCTATTGCGGATATATACAACAGGAAAGACAGACGCACCGAGTAGCATGGACCTTCTTGATCTTAAGTCCGCCCATGGTCACCATCTCGTCTAACTGAGGAAGTGTCCGCTCGAAGGCTGGCAAAACAGGTCAGATTGGGCCTATCGCAATGAGAAATTTCAGCTTACAGTTACAAAGGGCCGTCAATGCAACATTGATTTGGTGTTGAATGCGGCTGGCCTCGCCGAAATCGACGGGGAAGAATTGTGGCGCGGGAACAGGTGTATAGATCNTGGGGTCGAGCTTCGAAAGAGATTCCTTGAAGGAAGGTCCAGTTTTCGAGGCAAGGGCGGATTGAATAACCGTATCAATAATCAGGAGGCAGCTCTTTAGCAAGTATCAGCATTCGGNTCGTGTCGTGACAAGTCGACTCACATTCTCGTTAAGGACGTCACGAATGTGGCGAAGCATCTTGGCACCTGAGTGAAGGCGNGTCAGCGAAGGAAATAAAGAGTTCATCTACAATGGCATACCATCTTCAGTGCTCCAGTCGTGGAGGACTAGGAAAATAATTCAGGAATCGACATTTCCTTCAGCAGCTACAAGTGAAACTCACCTCTCTGCATAACATACACATATTTACCCTTGCGCTTTTGAGGCGCGAAAAAGTCTTGTGCCTCGAAGATGACTTTGTGNGAGAGGTTCTTCGACTTGATGAAGGANTCGGCAGCTTCGCGGGTTTCGGGCAGATCCTGAACGATGAATTGCTCGATCTCGGGATACCTAGAAATTGTTNCAGTTATTATACGATCTCGGGGCACGAAAACAAGACTCACTTAGCTGCAAGGGAGCAGCAAAGCGTTCCTTGCCCACCNCCGACGTCAACGATGCCATCCTTCCCTTTGCAGATTTGTGCCCAGGGGAAGTCTGCCGCAACGCCAGGGTCAGAAGTCGGACCTACAGCGCCCATACTGGAAGAAATTGATCAGGCTCGTAATTCAGCTCATCGTCANAACCNGCTCCACATACGCAAGACCGAACTTGACGGCCTCCTGGGGGTCTTTGGTGAGCCAACCNCCTGCACCGAAGTAGGATACGTCGGTGTTGTAGGCNAGCTGGAACGCTGTGTGCGTNTGGTCGGTGTTCTTGCGGAATTCGGGGTCCGGATGNTTGATCATATCAGGGTAGCTATCGGAAACCTTGCTAAACAACTTGTTCCTGGCATGCCAAGTTAATACAACCTCGCAACGTTGCTCCACATACCCAAACACTTACATATACGTAGCAAGGTGGAAACCAGGCTGGTCGTTCTTGATGATGTTGCTCATACGGTTATTGGCGAAGTAACCCTGACGAGTTTCACGGAACCATCCTTGAGTTATCAATAGGCGTATCACTCTTTCTATTTCAAAACGTCAAACAGCTAACTCGGACGGTCGGGACAGGGCAATACATACCAAGCTTCAAACCGTCAACACCAGTTTTTTCCGCAATCTCGGCGACACTGAGACCGTCCTCGGAGTCTCCCAGGATGGAGGCGAGGCCGATATCAGCCGCAAGACGTAACCCAGCGACCTCAAGGTTCATCCAGGTGGTGGCAGCAAGCGCGTCATAGGGCGACTGGATCAGCGTCTTGATGAGACCCTGATCGAGAAGTTAGTCCATTATGATAGAAGAAGAAGAAAAAAATTTGAACAAACCAAAGCTCCAAGAGCAGTGCGACGGGCTTCATACATAGCGGGTGTGGGAAGGAATGAAATATCATCCGTAGGGTGTGCTTGAGAGGTGTTTAGCGAAGGCTCAGAGAGCTGCTGGGCAGCGAGTTCGGCCTTGAAAACATCAAGAGCGGCGTTGAGAGAATTTTGGATGCTAGTGATTTCAGAAACGGACATGGTGCGCAGGTCTGTTATCGCTCTACTCCTTCAGCCTGGNTTTATGAAGCNGAACNNGCGAACACGAGGCTGCAACTACGCCAAATAATGACGAGAACATCAAAGCATGCCCTCTAGAANTCTTGGAGAATCGACACGATCATCTGGATAAGAGCATGCGGCCATCAGGGTTGTGTGGGCCNCAGGGAATTCATCTTGATGGAAACCCTAAATGTACTTTCCCATTACGGACGCTGGAGAAAAGCCAAAANGCGCAGTCCCAGGTCACTATCCCGATAGATACACGGTTCAAGATGGCAGAGAGACNGCAGATATCATCAGCTTATTCGCGATGGCTTGCNGACATTCGACAGCACAAAGAGCAACGTTCCAGACGTCGGAGGTAATCGTGTCGGTGANCAAGCTAGAGTGCGTTCCTCTGGNCGGCTATTTGGACGGAAGATTGATTTTCAGATTCAGAAGTATGGCATANTGGTTAGGCGTCTACCGGAGATTGCCTTGCCATGCTNACCGCCCACAGTGATCAACATGTTATCACAGATCAGGTGTAGAGAAGACTAACCCGTTTTGATAGAGAACTCCGAGCCGACAATTATTAGTACCGCCGAACTGAAAGCCGGCATACGTGATGTGTTCAGAATCTGAACATAGATAGTCTCTAGTTCACCAAATTTGTTGGGAACACGCTGCAACATGTAGTAATGAGCCTGATGAATATTCCGTAACTAGGTCTGNATTTTTGGCTGGGGTACAAGTACCTCCCACCAGGGTCCTTGTCGTGTAAAGAAGGAGGAGTTGTAGAGAATAGAAGCACATACAAATCTTCACCATCCCCTTACGGGATTAATTTGAGGGACGGCGGGGACCACAGAAATAGCCCTANGCGTCTTTCTGTTCTGAGGTCGATCCTTAGGCAGGGAATATTCTGGCCGGTTATGGTAGTCTCCATAATGCCATAACCNTTGAGTGGCTGAANGCATAAAAGCCGGGCAACGGAAANCATCGTTGTTCAAGCAGCACACTTTTTCCCTCTTCCTCTACTGGTTCATTAANATGGGTGCTTTCGACTTGACCGTGGGTTCGTACANCAATTTTCACTTCCACCGACTTTNTTTAACTAATNAGGACCCTGCCAGGCGTTACGCTCCTTGGCCTGTTCTGTGAGCCACTTTTGTCGTTTTTTCCTCCCGCTTAGTCTAATCATACATCAGTTAATACGTATTTGTATGGTCTGGTGACATACCAATTCTTGATTTACAAGAACACTAGTGAGTTCCTATCANCCCCCACCTCGGCAGTCCCTGTGCCTTTCATCTCACCTTCCCCTTCCAGAATTNAATGACGCGCTGTGGATCAAGTGATAGCACAATGTTTGCCATTTTACTCAATAACTNACCGAACNATTGTAGAGTCATCGTGGCATTGCTTTTTGTCACGGATACGCTTCACAGTGCTGTGTAAGTGTCTCATCCGCTCGACATGCTGCGCATNAAACTCACGTATCATACAGTGCAATCTATGCTGGCTGGGAGACATGGTGAGTGTGGTACTTGCCGCCGCTGCATATTGAACAATCTTTGATTATCCCACTAGCGTGACCAACTTCAACAACCCTGAGGCTCTTCTTTGTAAGTGTCCCTTCGATTAGCAGTCAGTTTGCCTTGACTCGTTCTCTAGTNGTCGGGTGGACCATTCCTTTTACTGCTTGCGCCACGTCGGTTGCCGCCATTCTCACACAATGGTTCTTGGGTCATCGGTAAGTTTTGTCGAAGCTGACGCAGCAGAAATGAAACTAACCATCTAATCATCAAGCGTCCTCGTCCTGACGAAGAGCAAGATNATTACCGCTGTCATTGGCATCCTGAGCACCCTCGGCTTCATTTTCGGTATCTATGCTGGTGTCCGCTCTGGAATTATCGATGAGTATGTAAACCTATTATGTACAACGATTCANGATCACNGTAATGCTCACTAATGATCGCAGCGCTCGCAACTTCAAGCCGTTGTCGCCTTTCGTGATCTGTTGGCTTGGGTTCCAAACCAGTGCCGACCTTCTGATCACTTGTAGGTACCNGCCTCCACAGTTCCCGGCTTGGCTGACATGTGGAGTTAAGTCGTCTTGACCTTCGTCCTTTCTCGTTCCCGAACTGGCTTTCGNAAGACCGATACNATCATCAATCGGCTTATCCGAGGTGCCATCCAGACTGGTCTCTTTGCCTCGATTTTCGCCCTTGCCGATTTGTTCAGTTTCGTCCTCCATCAGGACACCAANTTGTATGCCATGTTTGCGTATCCCATCGGACGTATCTACACCAACGTAAGCCTCGCTGACATGCTCTCTCAATGTGGCTCATTAACGGTGGCTTGATTTAGACATTGTTGGATACCCTGAACGCCCGTAAGGATCTNAAAAGCAACGCGGCTGGNACTATGGATGCCGATAGTGGCGTAAGTTAATCTTCTAGCCCAAGACGTCAGAGAACATGACTAACACATANTCAGAATACTTACCGCCTTCAGAACCATAGCCAAACTCTGGCCAATGGTGCCGCCATGTCGGTTCAGTCTATCCAAGTTCAGAAGGAAACCATCACGGACGGCGCTAGCATTGATGCCAAGTANTCACCCAATGACACCATCTATCCTCCTACCAAGATATAAGCTGCTCAACTCNGTTATCNGTGTGCTTTATCGTGTACACACTCGAAAGTTGTCCTGCTGTGCACTTGTGGAATGGTGTTTGACTTTAGTGTACATAGNTTTAGTAGNTNTGATGACGTCATAAATGTTCATNATCAATCAATCGGATAAAATATACCTTTGCTTGCTTTCCTGATCACGACGATGTCAGCAATTGAAGACTATCTTCTCCTCACAACCACGAGATATGANGAAGGCTTAAGCAAATTTTCATGGAATAATGATGNGAACGAACCTTGCCCCATCCTCCTTCGACGATTTCACCATCAACGACTTGTNAACGCAGCTCGAGACCACGNGTGGCCCCTAGCCTTAGCAACCTTGGAGGATTATGATAAGTTCAAGTTGCTCCTTTCCGAGGCGGTCGAAGGATATAGNATGTCAAATGATGTCGAGTCCGAAGCGCTTCGAGCAAGTCCATNATAATNTCCCCAAGAATCTGATTGTAAAAAATTCTCCCAGATACGAGTGACGATCGATCGTCAAGGAGTTGTCGAGGCTACTTGTGCTCCACTCCATTCTTTCATTTCCGATCCAAGTATATCTGCACGATGCCCACCACCGATGAATCCGCCGAGCAACCTGATCGAGGTTCGACTCGACANCTTACCGACGGAGCCATCGGAGTTCACGAGAACTAAAACGACCAATCGATTACATTACGNGGANGCTCGAACTAGAAGTGGCATTCCAGGCCTCTTGACATCTCAAGGCCCGCATTTTCAGGCCCTCTTGTTTGACAACGGCAACTACGTCATGGAAACTGATATCTTCAACGTCGCGTTCTGGCGCAGTGGACGATGGGTGACACCNCACGCCCGAAGTGGATGTCTTCCTGGTGTCTTCCGCAGATTTTTGCTCGAGCAGAATATCATTGAGGAGGATCATACCGGTGCACTTGTAAAAGGAGATATAAAAGATGGAGAATATGTTCTATTATGCAATGGAGCCCAAGGGTGTCGGCTGGGAAGGATCTCNTTGAATGAACGCCGATAGNCCTTCAGAAGGCGTCCACCTCCATCCGAGAGTCTGCATCATCGTCATCGGCGTCAAACATACCATCGTCCATCTCCCCGAGGATGTAGTCGATAACATAGCTCTCCTGTAGTAGACGGTCCACTTTGGTCAAATGTCGCTCTGTGTACGGGATAATTGCCTCTATTAGCTCCCTAATCGCTGTCATCCCCGCCTTTCCTGTGGCAGAAGACGCTTCCTCAGCATNGGCAAATGACTTAGCAGCCGCCTCGTCCTCAAAGACCCGCAATANGTCATCTGCAGACCGCAATTTGACGATAGCAAAAAGAATTTTTTGAGCGACATCACTCGTCTTCGCATTCGAATTCCAGTTTCGGACGAAGGAGAGAAGCCGAGCAAGGTCCGAAGTTGCAAGCGTACGGATAACTTCATCCACGAGAGTATTTCCAGTGTAACATTCTTCCCCAGACTTTTCACTCGAGGCTGAGATGTCCTTGAAAAGGTTGAAAAGCCTCCCNGGTTGGTTCATGNCCAGGGCTAGTTCCAGTGCTTTCCTGTAGTCATGTAGAGCAACATAATTGAGGAAGTCTTGNTCCCTGAAGGTCCACTCAGTGTCAAAGCTCNAGCAACGTCTAAGCGAATGAATTTACTTGACAATCATCTCGGCACGTTTACTCTCCTTCTCTGCGGCCATTTCTTCTGTTGAATCTTCCCAGAAGGTCACCACTGAGTCCGCAGCGCCTGAGACAATGGTTCTATCGTCTCCACCAACTGCGAGGGCCCAGACCTGGAAAGATGATCAAGGTTTAGCGATCGGTAGNAGTCAGGACAATAAAAACCTCACTTTGTCTTCATGGTTGTCAAGTGTGGTCACACACTCTTCGTCTTGTACATTCCATACCTTTACGAGACCGTCCGATGCGGAGGTCACGAGTTGGAGTCCAACCGTCAAGAAATCCACACGCAAAACTGAATTCGTGTGCCCTTCAAAAGTTTTAATACANGAGAAGTCGTCCAGGTTCCACAATTTAATGGNCTTATCACCGCTTCCCGTGGCAACCAGTCGGTCTGTCGGNCTAAACTTCACGGTCCAGACTCCTCGTTTGTGGCCCTTACACGTCCCGAGGAGCTTTAGTTCTCCGCGAGCAGCTGAGTTTTTAGAACCAGGTGTATGAAAAACTTCATAGACCTTGGCCGTTTTGTCTTGGGAGCCGGATACGAGGAGTCGGTTNTTGGGAGAAACGTCGAGTGAATTGATGTCCTTGTCGTGCGCCTTGAAGGTAGTGAGACTATGGCAGCGAGTGCTCTGTGGACTCTCGACGTCGTNGNTGGTTAGTCCTGATAAATCCCACATTTTGATAGTACGATCCTGGCTGCCAGTGAACATAANCGTCAACAAGCTCGTCTCGTCCTTTTGNCGCCGTGGCATTGTGATGGCGCCAACACTTTCAGCGTGTCCTTCACAAACGCCTATACAGCGATACCCCCAATTGCCAGAATCCTCAGATATTGAGGGTGCCCAAACTCTCGCAGTTTTATCTTTGCTGCCACTTGCGAGCAGNGACCCGTCACCTGAACTCGTCAGTGCCAAAACTATTTCAGTATGGCCCTCCAGTAGTCGGGCATCNAACGTTCTCGTAGAGTAGACACGGATAAGGGAAGAATTTGTCGCAAGAGCAAGATATGAGCTCCGGGAGTCTCGAGATGATACAGGTGGGTTGAGGAAAGCGGCGTCAATAATCTCATCATTATAGCCAATGAGCTGTCGCGCAAGCTTTCCAGTTGATAGTGAGTAGCAAAGGATGTTTTGATCAGCGTGGACTGATGCAAGGGTCGATGTCGAAGGCACATATCTGCAATTGAATCAGGGATGACACGAACCACAACAAACGCGGACAACGTACAGAACATTAGTAATTTGCCGGGGTTCTTCTTCTTCGTCTGCATCCTCCAGATCCTCACCCGACTTCCACAGCACCTCTCCGCTCTGAGCATCCCAGATTTTGATAACTCCTTTCGAGCCACCGGTATAAAACCGTAGACTCTCCTTGTTCCCGACCGCAACCGGTATTCGCTGATCAGCAGGTAAAAAGCCAACGGCTTCCGCTCGCTCCAGTACAGGAATAGTTTTCGCCAGCTCAGGGCGCATAGAAGGCGTAGTCGCCTTTCTTTTTGATTGGCCCGAAGAGCCTTTTGCAGATAAGTCCCAAATCAGTGCAACAGAGTCCCGTCCAGCACTAATAAGCCAACGACCATCTCTCGAAACGTCAAGACCACGAGGTACGGAAACGTGTCCTTCAAGCACAGCTTCAGGCTTTCCACCTGCGGAAGAAGTTGAAGCACCACTCGTTAAATTGAATATTCGAACGTGGGTATCGACTGATGCAGTGATGAGACGCATTGCTGGTGTTTCCAATGAAGATGCATCGTTTGGGAAGTGAAAGGTCAAAGCACTGACAACGCCACCATGACCTTTAAACACATGCGTGACAAATCCACGATGAATGTCCCAGACCTTGACCATGCCGTCTGCAGAACCAGAAGCAAGGTAAGTTGAAGTAGGGTCTGCTTTACAGACATGCACAGGTGATTCGTGGGCACGGGCAATCGTTCGAGTCGGTTGTATTCTTTTGGGTGATACCGACCCGACAAGAGGAAGTTCGTACAGGCGCAGCGACAAAGACGCAGAAAAGGTGACGAGATGAGTTCCAGAGGGTGTTATGCAGAGTGAATATATAGTTTGCGAGTCCTGTTGGCTATGGTTAGCTTGATCGTATATAAAGACATCCACTCACCCCTGCAAATTTACAAATCTCAATGCCCGTCTCAACATCCGTTAATAACACGTCCTCTCCGACACATGTTACGATTCTCGATCCATCTGGTGTGAAAGCGATGGGACCTGAGGTATAGAGAGGGCCTAATGATCGCACATTTTTAAAGCTAAGGGAAACAGTGAGTTGAAATGGTTCTGGGTTCGTCTAGCAACTCACGCAGTTTTTAGCGACGGGCGACTCTGCCCAATGGCCATGGTAGACAGTGATGTAGGGGCGGACTGAAGATCAGCTGAAAATATGGTATTTGTGATTATTTGGTGGCGTCAATGTTAGTACATGCCGCTCTGTGTACAATTTAATGGTATCCGGGTGTACATATAACGTCTATACGACTAAAGTGGGTGCGTAAGTAGATCCATAGTCACATAAGTCGATGCACTTGAAAAATCCATCATACAAAACCTACAGGTGCCAAACGTAAGGTACAAGTGTCGAAATTGCTTCATGCCGACAACTCTACGGTCGTGTGATTGCATAAAAGGGGTCGAATGAAAAAATGTCAAGCAGTCCTAGATGGAAACAGTATATGAGGTGGTGGAAAAGGCAGGATATATGTTTTATGAAGGATGTCGCGGATAGGGCTGAAGAGAGTTTCGGAGCGCGTCCTCGGCGTTTCTCCTTCGAGCTATTTCCTCGTCCATGGCTCTTTCGGTTTCTCTCCTTCGGCGCCGTTCGTGTTCCAGCAGTGCTTCTGTTTCTCTCAGAAGAGAACGCGTCCTTGAAGCGTCTGCTTGGGCCTGCGCAAGTTGCTCTGACAACCTGAGAGAAACCGATACTGCTTCGGCGGACTGTCGGCGCAAACTCCCTATCTCCATTTGCATACGCTCAATCAGACCTTCGGAGTTTTTGTCCATGGTCGAGAAGGGAGACAGCCCATACGATTGTATGGACGAGGGGAGATAACTGGTACTGGGGCCTCCTTGGTGACGACGATCATGGCGTGTCATTGTAGAGTCCTCTTCGCTTTCATAGGAATCATCGCTCTCATCTTGAGTGGATTTCATATCCTCTTCATTTTCCTCCTCGTCTTCGTCTGAGAGAATCTCAGTGTTAGGGGGAGACGGGGAAGATTTGCGTGGTCGACCACGTCTTTTGACGCCACTACTCTCGGCTTTTGCGGTGCGCCCGCGTTTACGAGGTCTCTTTGTGCCAGGGGGTGCGGCAAGGTTAACGGTCCAATATGAGCCAAAACCAGGATCTGTCACAGGGCGAGGCTGGCGTTCAAAGAGGCGATTGAGAGACAGGTGATGGCGAACAGATTGCTGTAGATAGATGTGAGCGCCTGGACTTCTTTCATCGGAGAGAGCGCAACTACCTTCCAAGTAGGACCCGCAGTACGATAATAAGGGTATTTAGCCTCCATCGCCGCGTAAATTTCACGAATAGTGAGTCGCTTTTTTGGACTTCCGAGGATTGCACATCGAAGAATAACAGGCAGGGTGTGCTGGGGACGGCCGTCGGTATCAGGAAGACAATCGAGAGTGTCAGGGCAGTCTGGATGGATTCTGTGCTCGTGTTTGGAGGTATCTTCCTGGAGATCGACAGTCGCTGGGCCATTGGAGGAGGGGGAAGAAGGCTCTGCAGAAGACTGGTGGTTCATGTTTACGTGCGCACTGAGGGTGGGTCAATGGAATTGGACGCGGGGACGGGCCATGGGACATACATCGCTCTCGTGTTATGTGCATTATCTGGGTTGAGGATGCTGACAAGACTGGACATGAAGAGGTGGGGGTGCTCGCGAGGCGACCCGCAAGAGAAACAGCGGGCTTGTTCACGGACAGCTGCAAGATATGTGGTCACCCTTTCTCTATACTTAGCAGCTGGGATTATGTAATGGACCCACAATGTCTGGGAGATCGTGAATCGCTCTGTGATGTGCGTGTGTATACAGGGCATTGTTTTCCGCTGCTGGTCCCTGTTTCCGCGGAATCATTCTATCGTCCCTCCCCTCCTCTCACTTCTACGGAATACCCCTTCTTCTAGTCTTCAAGTTCGTGCACCCATGCCTTTCGCCCGCTATGGAAGAGTACAAGCTAAAGCCTCAGGTAGATCACAGAATATCTGCTGCCTCGTGGACCCGGCCGGTCTTCTATTCGTCTGACCTTGAATTTCAAACTGTCACGATGCCTCCCTACACGACCCATATTGTCTTTTTTTTCTGGAAATCAAGGGTGTGTCCCGATATGTGGCGATGTGTACTCCCACACTTTCGGCGCCGCTGATGGTAATTTCGAATCGGAAGTTGGATTGTGTAATTCTTTGTTGGACCACGAGACGCTCGTTCCAACAGATGCACACGGACCCTTTTCTGAATGGCCTCCTGACAGGACAAAGAATTACACTGGCCCCCAACAGGCTACCCCTTCACCGCCTCAGCCGCAGCCGAGGCCGGAAATGATTGATAATTGATTGATCTCACCGACTCAATCACTTTTGATCAAGTCATCAGACATCTTGATATACTCCACCATCTTCCACCACCTAGACTATCTTTTTGGGGTCTTGCCATGTGTCGTCGGTCAGAATGTTAGCAATCATTTCGAACAAGAACCCGTAGCCGACCAGGAATTACACACTTATGTAGAATATACAATGTATCACAATGACCGCAAACGCGAGAAAATATCAGATAACACAGAACGAGATAAGCAAAGCGCCCCACGATCGTAGTACTAATCAAGGTCCAAACTGGCTGAAATCGTAGCTATAGCTCTCGGGGACACGAGCTGTAGTGATCGGCGTGGTATAGGCCCAATTCTCAAGGTTATTGCCACTCAAGCCATTGACAGCTCCCGTCGGAATCGCAGTCTGGGGTCCAACATTGAGACCGCTCATTTGCGTTGGACCTGATATCGGTGGGGGCGGAATCGGGGGCGGGGAAATAGATTGAGAGACAGGTTGCGTCGACGGCTCTGCTTGACCCGAATTACGTGGCCACCATTGATAACCAGGATAATACGATGTTGATGGCTCAATCCCCGGAATATCCAATCCAAGCATATGGGCCATGATCCGCGTGCTGAGGTCCTGAACTCCGTTTTGACTCTCAAGGGCGCATTGGGTTCCAGCAATATTGCCTCGGTCGTCATAAACCCCTCGCTGAGAAAAGTTTAACTCCTTTTCCTGACCAAAAGCATCGTCAGCCACTCGCTTCGGCCTGTCGGAGGATTGGCCCTGGGTTTGAAGAAGTTGAGTGGCATATATACCATCTGACAGTTTGACGCCATTGAGAAGATCCCAAGCTCGAGAGGCGCTAGGCCATACTACCTGGAAGGGGATCAGCAGGCGTAATGAGATTTAGACTTCTAGCTGACCTCCATATCCTTGAGGGCTGACATGCACTGCCGCAAGCCCAGTGCGGCCTCAACGTGCGAGGAACGGAGCGAAACTCAAGAGGTGTCAAAATGCAATAAAGGAACCGGTCATAATTAACTCACGGGTGAGAATGTGCATAATTCTAAGGAGCAGTCAGTCAGAAATCTTCGGCGGACGAAAGGATTACATACGATGCACTCAGAAGATAGGCAGTAAGGAAGGGTGAGGTCCGCCTTAGTGTGAGGGTTTCGCGGTACATCGTAACTTTATGATGCGTCAATTGTGAGGAATGATGCGTGGCGAGAAAGACAAACCCAGTGAGCTGATGTGACTGGCGGCACTCTGAGCGAGATCTAGCGCCTTCGACCCGATAGGTGAATTACGAGCAACTTCTTCGCCACTGGATCAAGAATTAGATGCTCAGCAGCAGGCATACCTGGAACCCGCATACCTCTTCCAATTTGGGATACTGGCAGAAGAGGTTTAGCAATTGATTAACTTCCAAGAAATACAGCCACGTACAACGCTCGATAGAGAAGCAATACACATCCCCAGTACCGAACATGGAGGAACATGACCTGGGGTAAAGCCGGACCGCGTCGATTGCTTGGATCACATCGCAGGTATTCCGGGAGGCTGAGGAACCACTGATCGAGCTGAGCTTCACACTCAGACATGATGGTCTGTTTTGCAGCGCGAGTGATCCCTTGTACGGGATAAACTTTATTGATGATTGTACCAGCAATTATAGCTAGGTACGGGTGTCAGATCTACGAAGCATTCAATCTAGTCAGGACGCACACAAACGGGATAATGCAGCAAAGCTGCTCATGATACGACCAGGAGCAGGGGAATAAGGAATCCCATCTGAGGGTAGGGGTTGCCATAAAGCCGTGTCTTCCTCCTGCACAAGCAATTAGCCAACTTCAGTACAGATGGAGGTGGATGTCTACGAACAGGATCGACATATGGCAATGGTACATCGCTATCACTATCCTTGACCATTGTTGGTCGTCCCATATAGATAGATCCATAGCTAAAGGTAAAAACCTGAGTACTCTGACGGCATCTTAATCTCACGGAGACTAACCGATCTGCCAAAACACATGCCCACCAGATTTGGCGTCTTGTTTGTGTTTCTTCCGGTGAAAATAGATCGTGACCGTGAGCCTTCCACTTAGACGAGTCACAGTTAAGCCCCAGATCAAACGCCTAGAACCTAATAAGTCTCGGGAAAACTGGCCCGAAAAGGTCTACCCTTACCATTCTGATTGCCATCCCTTCGTTATGGGATATTTCAGTGAGCGCCTTCCTGTCACAGAGAAAAACAGACTGACCAATAAAAATCCAACCTTGCTCCATTGAGCCTAGAAAGATGTCAGAAGCGAAGTAAGCAATGACGGAGTCGACGTACCTATCCCGAATTCCCGATATCCGAGCAGTAAAAGTGCTTGGACCGTTGAAGGCCGGGAAACATGAAACACCTTGGCTAATTGATCAACGTCAGTCAAGAATCGAAGGAAAAATTGCAGTCACCATACCCAATAGTCCACGTGCAAGGTCAAGATATTGACAACCAGCCTCCCACATCTTGCCTGTCGGCGGAAGAGGCAATTCGTCGTCGCAGAAACGGGCAGCAAGTGCAAAAATAGAGAGAAGAAGAAGCGACGTGACTTCCTGTGTTGGTTCGGGTCTTGGNGACTGTTGNTGACTTTTGGGGGACTGACGCCTAGTACTATCACGATCAATAAAAACTGGACAACTAAGAGTCCCGAAAGCGTACCCGTGTTTCCTGAGAGATGGNGTCAGGCATTTNCANTGGAAAGAAGNTCGGAACGTAAGACTTACTTGTAATGATACTCGGCAAGGAACCGACTTCTATGAATGACAGGAAATACCGGGTGAATNTAAGCGAAATAAATTTCTATCAAACGGTCCTGCACGTCCCATGGTGGGAGCCGCACATCCATCTCGCCTAGAGGAGGCGAGCCTAATCCGTAGCGGGCAGGTGGCCAAACCCGGGCCATCGGTAATCGCCTGAAGGACNAGTGTGAGGATAGGAATCAGGTTATTNTTTGTAACCCACCAAATNCCGCCTTCAATTCGGTCATCTGTTCGNGTGTTACGGCCCAGCAAAGAGAGCCCACTAATCCGACCGTGGTATCGAATCTTGTCACGGAGATGCNTTCAGATACGACGAAGAATGAACGAGAAGAAGATTTTACCTCCTGGTTTTCATCTAGCGAAAGCACACCCATGCCTTCCGTCGCTTCTNTTGCGTCGTCGGAATCTTAGTTCTCATATGTGAGTAGACGCGAAGTCCAAGTTTAGCGGTGACATACCTTCTTGATTGAAAGAATACATACCGGTCCAATCGGGAGTATANGTCGGCTCAACTGAATCATTCAGACGTCGCCGCTGAGTTGCCGGAACGCTTGAACTCGACGCCCGGAAACTACTGTAGGAAGAGCTCGGCGACAGAGAGCCACGAGACGGACCAGCNAACGATCCTGCAAGCCTTCTAGAAAGATTATCTTGCCACTCCTTTGTCGGAACGACGGAAAGTCCGTGATCTGCAAAGAAAGTTAAATAAATTATGAGTTCATAAATTCCATTTGCACCACCTTGCGTTGAAGATACAATTTCGCGGGACACTCGAGACTGTCGACGAGAGCGTGAAGTATCTNTGCCATTTGCATTGTTGCTTCGGAGGATCGAAGCGAAAAAGTCTTCTTTTGTAGCACCAGGAGGTTGGCTGCGTCGGCCAGCAGGACCCTGAGTANAACCTGGATGAGTCAAATGACNAAATCCGGGTTGAAAGAGCTCACATAAGGACCCATATCAACTCTATCAATGATTTCACGGGCTAAGTCATCTTGCTTCAAGTCATTCACAAATTCTTGAACTCGTGCGTCCGGACATTGTANAATGGCCCCTAGTAAGGATTCGACTTGATGCCATCGTTGTTCAATCGCGTGGATATAGCCNTTGGGCGGCCCTCGTTTGTAGCTGGGACCTGAATTGAATACGGTGAATNAAACCGTCGCAAGGGCTACGAAATGTTTACCTAGGAAGGTACAAGCTAGTATGCCACAGGAGAGTGAGACCAAGTAAGCATCCAGTGAACCAGAGCGTACCAGTGCCTGCAAGTGCNCAGCTTTTGCATTGAGTTGCATCTCCCGCCGGTCGCTCGCATTTACTTTTGGTTTTGCGACACTGATCGCATGCTGGATGGTTCGATGCATTAGAGACCAGTATATCGAAAGCTATGGAGTGCACAAGCCTCGACTACTGCGTTTGCGAGAAGTAGCATGATTATCTTGACCAGCCTCTTCATCTGAGGCCTCGGAGTCCCGCCAGTCCATGTTTGCTTTGGGGAATATGGGTTCCAGGATGGAAGGTAGANGNAACGTACAGAGGTGCGTATGAATGGATTGGAAAGACTCTGAGACTACTCTCGGTTGCACGTGATGCTAACCCATAAATGAAAACGGATGACCGGCTCCTTCAGGGGAGATGACATCCGCCANGAGACCGATCAAAATCTCGTTCCTGAGCCTTGCTCATGTCGCTGTACTCCCGNGTTCTGCTTGGAGTCTTCCGGATTCTTCTGTTGACTGTATTTCGTCTCCCTACTCGGTTCCCAGCTCTTGGGCTGCAAAGCCAAGGATCACCAGTATTGTCTCTTTGATCATCTGCGCATACTAGCGCATGTCAGTCATTTATACATTGAGCTGTGATCAGCAGATTCCCCGGCGGAGAAAAGAAGCTTTTGCAAGACGAGAACGGCAATGCCACATCGAAGCTTGAATAAATCATCAATCCTCATCGAGATTTTCATCTCACGAACCAATCAGCTGATCTGACCGCTTTATCTACATCAACGCCTCGAAGACAAATGAGTGTACTAGAAGCTGTACTGACGGACTAAATAATACATTCCAGTTGCATAGCGATAACAAAGCGGTATGTGCCAGTTATAATTACACGAAAGCGTTTCACGCTAATCATTTGAGAGGACTGAAGGGTAGCGCTACGAGCACGAGGGAATCCATATACATTGTGAGCTTAGCGGTCTGAAAGAAGATGTCAATCCTCATTCCGCCGAAACTTCGAGTCATGAAACGAAAATAAGCGGACCTTCGAGACAGTTTCTGCCCAGCCGTCGATCTGCCAGGCCTGTTCGCGTTTCTCCTTGCGTTCGTGAAGGGTGCTGGAATATGAAAATGAGGATCTATGAGTTCTGCAACAAAATGAACGAGAGCTCACGGATATTGCCACATGTGATGAACTTGGTGAAGTCTTCCAACTTGAGAGAACCAAGCACCGACAGGTGCAACAAATTTCCGACGGGCTTCGATGCCCCGACGCCTATAATGCCGGGATTCCGTGACTAAGTTAGAACCCGAGTACCGCGGAAACATACCACACGTTTTCCCATTCAAGAAGGGCGCCTGGCTGGAGCTGGTACGTTCTCAGCTCAAATAAACCCCCTTGGGCATGGGGCGGAGCGGTCGGGAAGAAGGCGAACTCTTGATTCAGTTGAGTAGCTCGAGAATTCAGATGAGGTAGCATAGCCCTATAGGCGTCCAGATGCTGCAATCCAACTTAATAGCCATAAGGTGTATTCCGCAACCCACTCACCCGAGAGTTCTTGATAATATCAGTGGCTTTATCGAATCCGGCATAGTTCTCATACTCGAGGATATGTAAAAAAGTATCTTGCTCGCCAATATTGGTTTCCCAGTTCCCAGTGAGTTTGATCTTCAAACGCTCGTCCTCGAGGAGACCCTTGTAGTAAACCTCACTGAACCGTCCAGGGTGAGCCTAAAGGATGTGCGGTTGAGACACGCTGCGGTCACTTACGCAGCTTGCTTGTATTCGTCTATCCTATCCGGCTTAACACGATGGGCTAGGTAGGCGTCAATCATCTCATGCCCTGGACTTCCAGCGCCAGTTTGGACATACTCTCAAATGCATGAATATACTTCCCCCTTCCGATTAATCTTGAGTGTTGTTGAATTTCCAGCTCCCCCGCCTTCTTGGCCTCCGGAGAACCATGGAGCAACGACTGCGGTGAGTAAGAATTCAGCACATGTCACGAGTCCTAGATGCCACGTCTTAACACACTTGTACAGAGATAGATCTCTTTGCTATAGGTGCAGCAGTGCCTGCAGCGGCGGTGCGACGAACGACAGTGTTCAGCATGTTCGAGTTGGAGCGTTTAAAGAGCGAATGAGGGATGTCGACGAGAAGGACAAGGCTACGGACGGTGGTGTTGATGGGTAGGCCCAGCCCCTGACGAGCGCTTAGAAGCGGCTACAAAGCGGTCAGAACAATTAATGATGTAATTGGGGTTATCCCCTATTTTCCCCTTTTAAACTGTGTATAAGCACTGATCTATCTACATACGCCGCACCCACATCTCGTGAATGTTCCACTCATGCGATGCGCCTCTCTCTAGTGTCACGCGAACCTTTCTTGGAGTATTTATGTTCAAGAGAACACTACATTCCCTTAGCATTCCCTCTTCTGCTGTAGAGCATCTTGGTAAATTCAGCTTGTCCTAGAATACCAGCATCAGAAAAAGCCCCAAAGTAAATTTCCGAGCATACCCATGATGTTCCATCCATTGAGCTTTCAAAAATTGCATTCCTCAAACTTTCCTCGGTGGGACGATCAACCAGCAGAGCAAACTCGAGCTCCTCCTCGGAGGGCACCATCCAATCTAATGAAATCCAATCGCCCTCTCGCGCATCTGTTGCATTTTTAACGAGGCATTTCGGTACATTTAGGACAATATTGGCTCACCTAGAGCGCTACAAAACCTTGTTCGTGGGTCTGCATCTACCGCAAAAGAAGGAGAACACTGGAGATAACTCTCAGTCGCGGGATTCCCCAGTGTATCGAACTGAGCCTTGACATGGGCGATTATGTCAGAAGCTAGAGGAACGGAAGGCTCGAGCGGCGATGGTAGCAGCTCGATATTTGTCTCCATCACACAAGAGACACCACTACACGCTGCTCTGGAGACTGCAGTGTCTTCTAGCGCCCCAGTTGTAGGCAAAGAAACGTAAGGAAAATCCATGTTCTGGCTTCGGCTCGCCAACGTATCAAGGGTACGACCTGCGTTGATCTAGGTCTTCTGGTTAATATCCCATGGAATAACGAAGCATCAGGACTGACAATATGTCGATTATTCCGCTCCTCGCCCACAGCCCCGACAGTAAACGGCGTCCCTCCCCCCAGCTCATGATTCTGGTCAAACCACAGTTCAGGAAGTCGGTTTGAGAGAACCGTGAAATAATTGTCCGCCATTTTGAGAACATCCTCGGTGGCGTTGAGGACCCCAAGTAGCTCCATGAATTCTTGGACTTCAGAGCGTCTCGTCATGGTCCCATAACCAAGCCATGCGAATAATGTATGTATGATTGAGCCCTTTTCAATGGTACTTAAGCGCGAGTAAAGCATCTCGTGAGTTGGAAGGAGGTGCAGTGAAGTGACTTTTGCCTCTCCTATTCTAGCACGCATGGTACGAATTATTGAGGGTTGTATGAAGTAGTCGTCATCCTGTTTTGTCGTCTGTTAGAGCTTTGGGAAGACGTAGAGCCAAGTGGACAGATTTGGTAGTTCACTGACCTGGATGAAGCAGTATGGGGTACTTGCACGAGCGCATGCAAGGAATCGAGCTTGAAAGTAGACGTTCTGAGGTGAGTTGTATATTCTCAGCATATGGCTTGGACATTGTGCTTCTGCAAAATCCTGTTGTAGATCAGCCAAGCGAACTCTCTTAATTCCTCACTGCAGAACCAACCGCTTCGCTCAGGGGCACAGGATTATTGTTCCAAATAAGAACTTCCGCAAGGGTATCTTGAAGGGAACCGCACATGACTTTNACTAGTTGCACAACATTTGGAAGACGAGACCAGTTAAGTATCACAGCAGTTGTGTCTGCCGACCACGAGCCCCTGAGATTGGGCTCAAAGTAGTCTGTGTTTGTCACTCGCCACTGGGACCGAGTTTCTAGCTGTAATCCCGGGATTGAATGTTGCCCAACATCCGCATAGTATGACAGAATNGAAATCACTAATGCAGTTTGGATCAGTCTCCAAAAAGAGTGAGCGACAGGCATGTCGATTCACCAGGACAGAACGAACATGGAAGGAGAAAAGAAAGGAGTCACACATCAATTCGTGGCAACTTGGGGTTAGTTGTGGCAATGGTATACATTTGGGACGCGTGAAATCATGCAAAACAATATAGAGTACAATAGTATGAACTGCTTAATCCATTCTTGCCTTCAACTTTCTGGTAATGACTTGGTCCTTTGTGCTGAGATTTGATGATTAGCAACTTAACAGAGCTCGAACTCTGATGGAGAGCTTAGATGCTTACATTACGTGGACGACCGCACCCCAGCCTGAAAATGCATCACGGTCAACGGCATTCAGCAGTGTTTGCGAGATTGTTTCGAAGAGGTCCTCGGGCTCCAAATCAGGCTCCCAAAGACCTTCAGCAACACCAAACAACTTCGAGCTCGCTGTCCCCGACACCACAAAATCTTTTGCAAAATTAATGCAGCCGATGAGATCCGTCGCAGCAATAAAAGGCTTGATCCCTCCTGTTGGTGTTTTTGAAAGTCCAGCGATCACAGGTTCAATGAAGTAGGGGCCGAAACGATGTTCGTATAGTGTTGAGGATACGAGATGTGCGAATGTTTCTGGTTCAATTTCCCGCTCTTCCTTAATCGTGTACATGTTCACCCTGAAGCGAAATCTTTCTCGCCTACATCTTATAAGCGGACATTTGATACATATAATCGCAGGACTTACAATGTGTTCACGTCTGTTGCAAGGCCAGGCAGTCCAAGATATATACGGTCTGTGATTCCGAAGACCTAGATGCAAGTCAACTTCAATCTCTGCAGTCGGCAAAGGAAGGTAACTCACTCTCTGAAAATTGGACGAGATACCGAGCGCTTGATTTCCCAAACGCAAGTCTGAGGCAATGGCGACACAGTCCTTGCCCACCATGGCTATGACGGAGCCACCGTTATGATCCATAATCGACTACAACTTTCATCAGTTCTGTTGAACGTATTACCAGAAAGTCTGATTACCATGTTGGCACTGGTAATGGGAGATCGTAAAGAGGTATGAAGTGAGGATATTACGCGTCGAGATAGCCAATTGACTGACGCGTCGTCCGTCACAATCAGTCACATGTGAGCGTTACTGTGATCTGATATGCCTTCCTCTTCGTTGAACCCGTTGTCGCCGCCCTGCCGCTCCTGATGCCGACTACACATTCACTCGTACAGTCACCTAATGCTTTGCAGAAGAGCGGCTCGATTGGCACAGGTTCGCTTTACGGCTTCATTGGCTCAAACTAGAGCAAAGGTCAGCTATTCATGTCTGAATCTTAGTCAAACCACTCATGTTGGCACATGACAGGAACGCATCGATGCAGTTGACTCGACTCGACCATTCACAGGCCAGTTCTTCGACACTTTCAATAGAAAGCACGACTATCTGAGAATCTCGTTAACTGAAAAGTGTAACCTTCGATGTAAGTGCCTGTCTCGCTCAGTTTGTTGTAAGCTCACCCGAATCTCTAGGTTTTTACTGCATGCCAAGCGAGGGCGTAGAACTTTCTCCAGACGGAAACCTTCTAACGAATAGCGAGGTTATGCGGCTTGCAAGACTCTTTGTCCAGAGTGGAGTCACGAAGATCCGGCTGACTGGTGGTGAACCGACAGTACGGAAAGGAATCATGGATCTTATGGGTGAGTGATCACCCCTCTATCTACAATTGACTCTATGCTCAAATAAAGTAGGTGAATTCAACCAACTCAAGCAATATGGTCTGAAGTCATTAGCTATGACAACAAATGGGATAGCCTTACATCGTCGGCTTCCTGCCTTGGTCGACAATGGACTCACCCACCTGAACCTGAGTTTGGACACGCTCGACCCTTTCAAGTTCGAAATAATAACACGGCGAAGAGGTCACGGTGCTGTGCTCAAAGCACTAGATGTCGCATTGAAGCTCCCCATCGAATCAATCAAGCTGAATGTCGTAGTCATCAGGGGATTGAATGATTCTGAAGTGCTGGATTTCATCGAGCTCACCAGAGAAAAGCCCATTTCAGTCCGGTTCATTGAGTTCATGCCTTTCACCGGTGCGTTCGACAATCTCGGGCTACTTGCAGCCTATTCAAAGTTTCTATCAGGCAATAAATGGGACAAGAAGAAGATGGTCCCTTCATCCGAGCTTCTGGAGCGCATCGGGATACAACACCCTAGTGTCCAGAGAGCTCCAGACGAGCTGAATGATACAGCGCGATCTTGGCAGATACCCGGATTCGCTGGCAGCTTTGGCTTCATCAGTAGCATGTCAGATCATTTCTGTGCAACATGCAACAGATTGCGACTCACTGCAGACGGGGAGATCAAGGTATACTCTCCTGCTCATTGATGACCCATGAAATCTGACATTGGCATCAGGTTTGTCTGTTCGACCCTAAGGAAATTTCTCTTCGCGACATCATGCGCGCAGGGGCCTCGGACGATGAGGTACTCCAAGTCATTCATCAGGCTGTACTTGGGAAGAAAGCGAAACATGCGGGCATGGAAGACATTGATGTAGTGACCAATCGACCAATGATTCTCATAGGTGGATGATATTCTTGCTTATTTACCTATGTGCACACTATACCTACCTAATAAATTCCCTTGTCACTCAGGACGCCGTCTATCAAAACCCTTGTTATCGACATCTAAGTCGAGATCAAACTTTTTAACCACTCATGCCTCCAATCCTGGATATCTGCACGTGCGTGCGCATAGTACTAAAGCGCAGTTGACACATCTGGACGAGCACGGTCGTGCTTCCATGGTCGACGTATCGGATAAGAATCCAACGAAACGAAAAGCTACGGCGACAGGCCGGATCTTCATAACTAAGGGTGCATACGAGCTCATAACATCCACATATCCAGAACAAAAAAGAAGTCATCCTCAGAAATCAAGGCAGTCGAAAAAGCCCGACGAAAAGGAGATGCCCTGACTATCGCTCAATTGGCTGGTATCATGGGTGCAAAAAAGACGGCAGATTTAATTCCACTTTGTCATCCCCTCACTCTTTCGAAAGTAGATGTTCGGTTGTTCCCTGAGATCGTCTCCGGGCATTCGGCTGCACTAGACGCAGATACTAGATACAGCGTATTTTGCTCTGCCACGGTGACCTGCGAAGGGAAGACTGGGGTTGAAATGGAGGCACTGACAGCTGTTTCAGTGAGCTTGTTGACGGTTTGGGATATGCTGAAAGCTGTTGCAGGGAAGGAGATGGAGATTGGGGAGATCATTGTCAAAGCAAAAGCTGGTGGAAGAAGCGGAGATTTTTCTCGCGCGCAGTAGATCTGAAAACGTTCTGCTTATTGGTAATTCGAGATAACCGGCCGAGATGTATTAAAGAATGTTTTCCGACATAAATGGTATCTCTACCCTTCTTTCACGAGGGCCGCCAGGTTCTCCGCAGTGATTTCCTTGTCAACCAATCTTTTCAATTCTTTGCCCTATTTCGATTCAAAAGACTTGAACCGATATGATGCCAAGCAAGGCAACAGTACGTACCTCCGCTATCTTGACAATCGTTGGGATGCTTTTTAAGTGCCAGGGCTCCTTGCGATATGGATTTGACTCGGACTTCCACCTTAATCTTGCATAAGTTGATATGAACGACGATCAATTGGAGAGACTCACTGTGGTCTATCTCCGACGTGAACGATCAGTGCATCAGGCGCCCCATCTTCTGTGAAAGTGTTCTGTACCAGCTCTTCAACGTCGCGGCAATCCTGCGAAATGGTCTATCAGTGCACAAAGCTCAGCGAAATGGCTCCTAAAACCCACCGGACACCAAAGTACTCCATTAACAGGTGAAGAATAGAAGATCAGAAATTTGTCTGGAACAATGAGGAGGGCTTGCGGGCCTATGGAGCCGTGATCAGCCGTGGTCAATGGCATCTTGTTCCGTTGCGATTGTAATTTGTGTCGAAGTGAAAGTGGTCCTGAGTGAGTGGAGACAGCTTGATGCAAGTTTCAATCAATCATATATGCTGTTGAGTGATGACGCAACGAAGCGCAAGCATTTCACGCGCTCATGTCAAAGCAGATATCAACCGGTACCTGGTTCATCCCAGAAAATCACCGCGCTAAATTTTGTTTCATCGATTGTCATGATTCGAACTCCATGCAAAGTCTGATGAGCTTTTTTATTGCGAACGAACCATAGCTGCAATCAGAACTACTGCAAGATGAGCAAATGCGACTAAAGTCGACCCGGGAGACTAGTCGCGGAATAGAGAAGAGATAATTAAGGCCCCTAGCTGTAAAATGCATGAAGTCGAAAACAAAGGTATCAAGAAAATGTTCGTTGGTACTAAGGAGTCCCATGTCTGATGAATAAAGAAATCTACTTTGAGGACATCGTGAATTAAGACGTGACTAATGCTTACAACCCACATTCGAACTACCACTCAATGCAAACGATACGTTTAGCAGGAGCCAGAGCTGCAGCCGCTGGAGCCACTTGATCCGCCGTAAGAGCCGCTGGAACCACCGTAGGAACCACTGGAACCGCCGTAGGAACCACTGGAACCTCCGTAGGAACCGCTGGAGCCGCCGTAAGAACCGCTGGAACCATATCCACTGTTACCNCTGATGATGACGACAGGAGTGGGTTGGGCGTAGGAATTGGCATAGGTGTTCCAGCTGTTGCTGTTACCGGACGAAAGACCCCAGGAAGACTTGCACTATGAAAGAGGTTAGGATAGTTTACTAGTTGAATTCAAGGATAACATACCCTGCCAAGGCAGTCAGAGAGAGCAGTCTCGCGAACAATTTGGGTCTCGGTGGCGGTAGCAGTGGCAGTGGCAGTAGCAGTGGAGAGGTAAGTGACGGTCTGCAACATCGTCTGTTCGTCAGTGACAGTGGAGGTCATGGTGTTGACGAGAGTCTTGGTCTAATTAAGATGTGAGCCTTCTGTATTCAAGCAAGCTGTATGGGCAATATTCACCTTGTCGATAGTCTGTGTCTGGACCCAGGTCTTAACGTAGGTTGTGGGCTGGACGACAGTGCTGACGGCAGTGACGGTCATGAAGTCAGTCATGGTTTGTGTCTGGGTGGCTGTCGAGACGAATGTCATCTTGTCGACAACGGTTGAAGTAGCGGTCTCAACCACAGTCTTGGTCTATACAAAATTTAGGCATGTCGTATAAAAATACTCAAGTGCAAACACGTACGTTGTCGATAACCTTAGTAGAGACATAGGTCTGAACGTATGTCGTCGGGACGACAACAGTCTTGATCTCGTGCTGAGTGACGGTGGCAGTCTGAGTTTGCTTGAGGGTCTCAGTTGCAAAGTCAGTCGTGGTATCCGTGCGGGTATAGACATTGGTCTGGGTTTGAGTCTCGGTAGCAGTGAGAGTATGCTCAAGGACCTTGGTCTTGTCGATGACCTCGGTAGAAACCCAGACACGGGTAGTGGGCACGAGTTTCACGGAAGTGTAGATTTGGGTTGCGGTCTTGATGTCGGTCATAGTCTTTGTCATCGTTTCCGTCATCGTGACCGTGGTCGGGATGGTCTTGGTCTGTAGCACTCATGTTAGACGATGGAAAATTGGGGTACCTGACTCATGGCTCACCTCAGTAACATGGCTAGTGACAGTGACCGTGTTGCCGCCATAGTTGTTGCAGTATTGGTTGTAGTTGGATCCTCTGGAGTAAGTTGTGAGTTAACATAACCAAGTGAGATGCCAAGATATACACGTACTCGTTGATGATGATCGTTGCATAACAACCCTGGATCTGGGGAGTGTACTGATATGATATCAATATCAATATATTTATAGACGTGTATCATTCAGATCACTCACCCACGACATCGCAACGCAAGAGCCATCGGACTGCTTCTGGTAACCATAACCGCACTGCAACTGCTTGTAGCCTCCACTGTTCCAGGAATTATACGGCATGTACTGGTAAAAGTCCTGGCCAGGCGCTGGGGGCGATGTGTACTGAGAAGGAGGCGCAGCGTTGGCATTGTTGGGAGTGATTGCTGGAGCAGAAGCAGATCCACTCGACGCAGCAGGAGTTACGGCCGGAGCGCTCGACGAAGGACCTGAACCAACAGGACTTGCAGAGGCAGCACCAGAGGCGGCAGCTGTGGTCGTGACAGGGACGGACGAGACACCAACGACGATTTGCGCAGCGGCGGCGCTGATGAGAGAGAGACCAAAGAATACTGACTTCATGATTAAGGAGAGTGGGGCGCAAAATGCAAAAAATAAAGTATCGGGTGGGCGAAGTCGAAGCTAGGAAAGCGGTCTACGCTTGCGTAAACTGTCTTGCAGTAAGAACGGAGTGGGCTGCGAGCCAAGACGTTCTTGATAGGACATAAGGCTGGTGATGATTAAGGGAAGATATTCGGCAACTCACCGCAAAAAAGAAAAAAGAGAAGGAGAGAAAACGAAAGGCGAAACGAAGTGGGAGGGAGGGTGAGGTGAGATTTGAGAACAGAGGTATTTGAATGCCTGNGTAGCTGATCGGCCTTTGACCTCGCAACCACTGACATTTGCATCAGGTGCCATCATTTCTCCCACCAAAACATCTCGGTCGTACTGATGGGTCACTATGGCCCTCGTATGCTTGCGATTCGCTGATTGGACCATCATTTGCCTCGTCTGTGCCAACGAATCCGATGCATTGGATCTATTTAAACATGTTACCTGAATACATTCACATCTATCCATTAGGGAGGGGACAGCCTTGGATGGGTCAATGATAGGGGTGTCCCCGACGTGGTCGCCCGTCTTCCGAAATCTCCATGAACATCGAGCAAAATCTTGAGGGCATTTCTTGCTCGAACTTGTGCCAACTCGTCGGCACGGCTGGTAAGAGCGGTGTTGACTTGGGGAGGGGCATCTTGCCAAGGATACTGGAATGAAGCTGTGTCAGATCACCATCGCCAATCAGACAGTTCACATCAACTCACAGGGAACTAAGGAAGCACCGAGCGTATCTATTAGAAGAGCATCATGATAATGGAGAAATGGCTACGCACCAGAGTTTTCAACGTTTCATATCCTGCGGGAGCGGGTTAGGCTTGTTTTTTTACATGAAGATCGGTAGACAAATATACCTAATAGTGTGAATCCAAATTGAGGACTGGACCGAATCACCCGAGCGGGTCCACCTTTGAACAGTGCACGGAAACCTTCCTCGCGATCTATAGGTTGCTCAGCAACCTGCGCGTACGTAAAGGACTGGGTAGTACATACAGATTTTCACAAAGGCATCGCGCAAGCCTTTGTAGTGAGTTTGACCTTGCCTCGCCTCAACCTGAAGACGAGTCTTCACAACGTCTAGAATTTCGGTCAGATCTGTGGCAACAACAGTAGCAACATTGGACTTACCGGCCGGCGTTGTGAGGTACGCAGCTGGCATGCCGCTGCCGAAAATGTTATATCAGAGAGATCCTCATCAATGTCAATCAAACCTACGCGATGGCTGCTGCTGCCAGTGTTTCGGTGAATGACAGCTTCTTGCCGTTATACCCCTCATGGAAAAGGTCTGTCTTCAGGTGCGAGTATGCCGGGAAATAGATAGCGGAGAAAGGGATATCTCGAAGTAAGCATGCGCTTGCACCTCTGTAAAGTCCAAGGATTCCCAATTGCCGAATGATATGAACAGCGCCCCGCGGCTTAATACCTTCCACTTTCGCGGCTTCGCCTTGGACTTGGAGACGGATTTTCCTGAAAAAGGTAAAACGGGTGCCTTGGGCATGCAATAATAGAACCTACACAATTTCCAGAGGGTTCGTAAAGACCTAAATATGTATGTATATTTAATGACAAAATAATAAAGATGCTCAGAAGATACATACCACTTGGCATCCTCCAGCCATCCCACCTGCAACCAGTTCCCAGAACACCTTGATCCGTCCCGTTTCGGGATCCATTGCCCTCGAGCGGATCAAGTCATTGACAGTCAGTTTAATGGCTTTTTCTGGAGCAACACCCTAAGACGTTCACGATTATGAAGCGATCCAGGTCGGTTGGAGATGAGCTACATACAACAAGCTGGGGGCCAAGGCCACGATAAAAGCCCAGGAAACCTTCATTGCGGAGGATCTTGCGGGCACAATCTATACTATTCTTGTACAGAAGCTGGCCAACGACGGTCGATCGCTGATTCTGCATTCTACGGAGGTCGTCTATATTAGCTACCACGTCCTGGGTTGAAATAAATGGTGCATACCGAGTCTTGACTAAAGAGACGTGATTAAGCGGAATTCTTTGGTAGGGCCCAAGGATACTCACCCATATCAATAGGATAAACGATAGTTGCTCCGAAAGCACCTGCGATACCTAGACAAAATAATGGTCGAACACCCTCCACAAACTATAACAAGTAAGGACATACCGCCCTGGATGAAGCTGTAGGCAGATTGAAGGAAAGTGTTAAGGATAGACGTTGCGGTGCCCGGAGAGCGGGTCTCTAGTTCGCTGTGCGGTGCTTTCCACCTGGGATCCAACAATTGTGCAAAGTCAAGCAAGGTTAATCGCTGGGTAGCAATTCCACGGCCGGCAAAGTGGAAGATAATGGAGGCTTCCATGGGTGTAAATAGAGAGTAGCGGGAATTCGACGAAGAATGGTTGAGGAAATCTGTTTGATCGATGCGGCCATCCTTGCTTTTGGCTGTGGCTTCACGGATGATTCTGTTGCGCGTTATTCGGATGATGTTAATCTACGACTGAGGGCTACTGACCTCTCAACCATATCCATCTCTGCACAAGAATTCATCAGGTTGATACGGCATCGACTTTAGCACTCGTGATTGCGTACCTCGAAGAACATTATGGAAGGCGATGACTTCCGAGTAGTTTATGCGCTGTCCTGGTGTAAGTGTGCATAGTGTAGGCAGTCGGTCTATCACTGCATCAGATAATTTATGTCCAGCAATTTCCTTGACTCAAAGTCAGAAGCGGAGGGCAAGACAAAGCGGAGGGATTCACTAGAATGATCCGCTTAAATTGTTCAGGGCTAATATATCCGTCCTGATCCTTGTCTAGGTATTTGAAAGCCTGGCGAACTCGTTCGCCTTGTAGGCCTTTCATCAATTGGGTAAATTCATTATCTGTATATTTGCAGATCAAGAAAACGTCTACTGCGAGATAGGGGAGACTCACAGCCTAAAACGTGTGTTCCATCCTTTTTGCCGAGGTATAATTTGACCCAGTCACTAGCAATAGCAGAATGCTTAAATTGAAGGACCTAGGGGCTGTCGTTGAACTTCTTACCAGTCAAAGTCAAAAGGAATGGAATCCGGTCCAATGTTTGCAGAGAAGACGGACTTGAATTCTTCAAAAGAGATGTTGCCAGAATGATCCCTGGAATTTCCGAATTGGGGCAGTTATAGAAGACACCTATTCCAGGACTCACACATCAAAGAATTGGAATGCAATCCAGTAGTCCGCATCCGGCCTCTTTAACAGCGTCTCAAATACTGTGAAGTCCTCCCAAGATACAAGGCCACGCCTCGAGGTGTCAGCCACTCGGAAAAGAACGGAGAACTGGGCACGGTCGATTTTCGTGAGGTCGCCCTTCGGCGCAATCGCGTTCACAAAGCTCTCCGGGTCGAGAAATCTGTACACATGAGCTGTGAGAACAGGTGCTTTGCGACGACATGTGATTAGGTGGCGGAAACTGTCGACAACTCACTTCTCGCCATTCACGACTTTTGCATTGGCTTCGAATGTTCTTCTCCAGCGTTTTAATTCGCTCTCAGGGACAGCCACCGCGGTGCGCACGCTCCTGAGGGCGGACGAGAGTTTCGAGTCGGCGTCGGCGTGTATAGTGGGAACGATAGGGGAGGAAGAGGCCATGATGTAGACGGGGTATGTGAAATGAGGGAATAGCCCAGACAAGGGGCGGTATACAGAGAGTGGTGCTAGCCTGCGTGCTGTCGTCGGCGTGAAGTTTTCGGATGCGGGGTTAACCAAGACTGGTTGCCTTTTACGGAACGCCGAGATGACCCGGCCCGGTCATAGTCATCCGAGGTGATCGAGGGTTTTTGTTCGTTATCTTTGTACTATACAAGAGATACTGAGTCCTGACACTATCTATCGAACACCACCGCGCGCGGAAGGCGGAAACTAATGCAATACATCTCCTTGTTCGGCGCCACAGAGCGCACAAGATGCAGAGACACGTCCTCGTCCACCGGACATCCCAGCTGTTGCTCCACTCGCTGACGAAATTGAAGTTAGCCTCCAGCAACCGACTTCAGGGCAATAATCGCCGTACCTGGCGTATGTCCGCTGCCGCTTTTTGTGGGTCTAGCTCTCGCGTAAAACAGTGACAGTGTACCATCGGCGTCACTTCGTATGTGGAGGCTAAGCCGTGACTTTCTTCACCTGCCAAGATGCCACGGAAGGCGTCCAGAAAAGAGATCGCAGAATCCGGTAAATTCATCACAAAATGTCCGATGCGCTTGCGGCTCGGTAGATCGGACTTAGTAAGGTTGTTCGCATCCTTCTGAAGTGCGCGAGCTCGCCTGTTTTCTCGATCCTGTTGGGTCCGGCTCAGGGGCGGCCCAGTGAAAGGGGGGAAGCGGATTATTATATANGCGTTTTGCTATCGTTCGTATGAAATCGCNTCCGTCTTCNCAAGATGTTCGGACCAGGCCCGACACCTNGTATTGCAATTAGTATTTGTATATATCCGGCTAAGTCAGGAACGGAACAAACCCGGTTATCATGCACGTTCTTTTCCAAGTATTCGTGGCTGGCGGGATTGAGATCATTCGCCAGGACAGCACAACCTTTCCGTGCAGCAGGGATAGCAAAGGGGCCAACTCCTGCAAAAACATCCGCTACAACCTCCTCGGGCCCGAATGATTGAACAAGGCGCTCGTGTTCTGTATGAAGCCTCGAATTCCAATAGACCTTGGAGAAATCGAAAGTGAATCGACAATCCGACTCATGCTATCCAGTCGTCAGAGGAGAGATAAATAGCNTATTATACGCAACTCACGTGCTCGACGATATAATCTTGCTCTCCCGCAATCACTTCCATCTTGAAGAACCGGAATTGAGTGTCAATACTGTTGAGCTTGTTGACGACAGTCCGGACTTTCTTGTTTTTCTACCCNAGGTCAAATGAAATGAACATGAGACATGGCTAAATGAGCTCACATCAAGGATCAACTGCCCAATGAGATATTTATATGGAAGATACTCATCCAGAAGGTTGACATGAGCTGAAGAAGCAATGGCATGAGCAACAAGGCAAGGAAACTAAGCCATAACTCACCAATGTGACCTGTCATAGCAAATCCTGTTGGGGCACCTTCCCGTAGTTCAGGAGGTAGAACCTGTTGCATGATATCGTCTTATAATGTCTTGAGAATACCAACGTCGATGGGCCTCGAGGAACTTACCCGCTGTCCAGTGGTCATAATCCAGATCAATCTTAAAATCAACGAGTCCATGAGTCTCTTTGTCAAGATATTCCTTTGCTTCACGAGGAATATCAGCTAGCTTACGGAAGATCAGTTACTGAACTTTAAAAGTGATCCTTTCCGAGACCCACCAATGCGTGACATCCGTAGGAGAACCAGTCGGTCGCCTTCGGGGTTCTCAGAATTTGAAGATACACTCCGAACTTTCGGCAAGTCGATGAGAGTCCTGAAAGCATGATGTGGAGCTATAATCAACTCTTGCGCTATTGAACGCACCCTTTGAGAGACTGAGCCTTGAGAAGTTGACCTGTCTTGCTTGGAGGCACCCGAGCAGCCAGGACTGTCAGAGTTTTTCGGAACACGGATTTATCAAGTCGGTTCGTGGGTCCATTATACGGTGGGGGCGACGCGTCAAGGTACGCGTGAGTAGACATTGAGCGGATTATCGAGACTGGAGAAGACCGCAGAAATCTAAAACGGAAAATCTTGGGCATGCAGTTGGCATCAAATTTAATTCGAATTGCCTTTCGTGGCGAGAACACTGGTCATTTGTGTTTGGCAAAGAAAGGTGTAGTCAACAACGAACCGCCGGCGTTCCTTCTTCCATGCCTTCGTCGACTTCCTGGCAATTGCCGCAAAGAAGCTGATTCTGTCGGGTCCTAACGCTGTTCCAGCTAAGCCTTAGACTATCGATCTATCAAGCCGCAGATTTGACCTCGCACAAACGAATGTCACATCGAACACAGCAGCGAGCTCGATCAATGGTTGAACTTCCATCAAACGAGGTTTTGCGACACCTCGTTGACGTACACTGCCATCCAACGGATGCACCCCAGATCTCACCAGACTCCATGGAGCGACTCCGAATCACTGTTTGCGCGATGGCATACCGAGAGGCCAATCAGATCCTGGTGCGAGGCCTAGCAACGACTTACCCAACAAAAGTCGTCCCCTCTTTCGGTACGCTTTTTCAAGGCCGGGTTCGGAATAATGTCCGCTCATTATCCTTCACTTGGACGGGCACAACTACCTACCGAATACTGGCATTCGACAGGTTACCATCCGTGGTTTTCACATTACATTACACTTTACCCGGCGGTCTCCAGAGAAAAACATTACAAGAGTCTCTTTTAAGATCCTTTAGAATCAATTACACCAGAGATTCAAGCAGCATTCGATAGGCTCTTACCCCTTCTGCCGCCACCTCGTTCGTTAAGCGAGATAGTCGTCGAAATTCGTCAAAACCTTATTTCCATCCCTCATGCCATGGTCGGCGAAGTCGGCCTCGACGAATCTTTCCATATCTTTTACAATTACGACGCAGACCCACGCGAACCTACCCCGTTCACTGTGCCACTTGAACATCAACTTTCTATTATTGAGGCACAAATTGACCTTGCGGTTGAATTGGGACGCAATGTAAGTATACATAGCGTCCAATCGGACAAGGCCACTGTCGACCTCCTCACCCGACTGGCCCATAGACATGGAGCACCATTTTATCGCATCAATCTTGATATACATAGTTGCAGTCTAGGCCTTGAGTCCTGGAAGACCATCGAGGTGAAAATAAATTCAGCCTTACTTAATTGGCTTCATTCTATTGACAAGGGTTATCGGTAGGAAAAACATAGCAACATCTTTCTCTCACCATCCTTGACCCACAATGGGAAATCAGAAAAATCCAGGGAGCTTATCGCTGCTTGTTCAGCCAATCGAATATTGGTTGAAACGGACCACAACGACATCGATTCGTGCACTCAACGAACGTGGGACATGGTGAAAATCATCGCGGAAATAAAGGGATGGGATATTGAAGCAGATTGGGAGGAAACGCTTGACCAAAGGTCGCCAGGTGTCGTTCATATTCTTGAAGGCAATTGGCGGAGGTTCCAAGGCGGTGACAGTATATTTGCTTCGAGCTGAGAACTCATCCAGGGTTTGACGAAACATCGGTCCGTCTCCATCGGAAAATGTTTAATTATATTCATATGAGATCTCTGGCACGCTTAGGCGAAGGTCCTCCACGTTCGTTTAAACTTTAGATGAAGGATAGCCAGGGAGAGTGGAGTGGCGCAACTCATGTAGTTTCTGCTACAAAACTACTAGATGATGCTACCTCTATCATATGAGTCACCGTTACCATAGCTGTCCCTGGTCTCTTCCAATCCCTGGCAGCCTTCCTTCTGGCAGCATATAGGGATGTTCAATGCTCGCTAACTTGTCTCCATGTATCTTTGATATGATGGGAGTCACCGCCGCAGTGATATGATGCAAGATACGTGATGGTGGGTAGATTGTTGCCACCTTGAAAAATCTCCGACCGCCGCATGTCTACACCATAAGAGACCATAAGCCACTACTGTCAGCCACTGTCAAAACTCAAGAGTACCTGAAGCAATCGCTTCCTACGTTATCATCAATTGCTTATTTTCAACCCTAGACGATTACCACATAATCGAAAAGCCCGACATTTCCAAAATTAAATAATCACCAACATCGGCGCTAATAAACGTTCAACTCCATCTCTCCCCGCTGTCAACAACAGAATCAAACCTATTATGACAGATACACCGCCGGGAGATGTGTTGAGTCAAGTTGTCGACGTTCATTGTCATCCGACGGATACGTTTCCCATTTCACCCGAGATCATGGACGATTTGCAGATCACTGTCTGCGCGATGGCTAGCCGAGATTCAGACCAAAATTTAGTGAGAGATCTGGCATTGGCTTATCCCACAAAAATCGTTCCTTGCTTCGGTGAGGCTTTATTTACTTAACCAGCTTCAGAGCTTGACGCTCGAGTCAATGACATCACTGATTGAGCCCTTTGAATTCATTTAAAGGTTACCACCCTTGGTTCTCCCACTCGATAGCACTCGACCCTTCCCTCTCAAAAGAAGATCACTACAAAAAACTCTTTCTGGACGCCCAGAAGACCGTTACACCCGATCATGAGAGGTCTTTCACCACTATTCTTCCCACTTTGTCCCAGCCGAGACCTTTGAATGACATACTTGATGAAATGCGCCACAACCTCAACACTTTGCCTGACGCTATGGTCGGCGAAGTCGGGATGGATCGCTCATTCCACGTGCCTTTTGACTTTCACGAGAGACCACGCAAGCGCACACCTTTCAATGTTCCCGTGGATCACCAAGTCGCCGTCCTTGAGGCTCAGTTGGACCTAGCCATCGAGCTTGGTCGTAACGTCAGTATACACAGTGTTCATCTACAACAGGCAACTGCAGAACTTCTGGACCGCCTTGCAAAGAAACACGGGGATAAGTTCTATCGTATCAGCATCGATTTGCATAGCTGTGGCCTTAGTCCAGAGACATGGCGGAGCATTGAGGTATGAACCTTATTCGTGTGAGGAAGTTGGTCTGATCTCTGCGGCATAGAAAAAGCACCCAAATATCTACATTTCACTCTCGACTGCGATCAATGGCAAGTCTTCAAGTTATAAAGCACTCATCGCCGCCTGCGCCAACGACCGAATCCTTGCTGAGTCCGATTGTGACGATATCCAAATGAGCACAGCCTACACATGGACCATGGTGAAGGACATAGCAGAGATCAAGGAGTGGACAGTTGAGGATAGTTGGTCTGAGGAATTGGAAGAAGAGAAATGGGGCATTGTTCGACACCTGAAGGAGAACTGGAAAAGATTCCGGGAAGGAAACCACATCCCTCCTTCGCAGCGAAAGTCTGTCAGGCACCATAAGAAAGTGGATAGATATCATAGTCCATCTCCATGAAGCGGCCGACTACAAGTACCTAAGAATTGACATACTAGTAGTACGGCGTTAACAATTAAATGAGGTAGTACGAGAAACATATAGCCATCGCTGGTCGCCCTTCATTCATAGACGACGGATGAAGCTCGTAAGCAAGATGCCCGTTACGCAGATAGTACTACTGCATAACGGTCGGAATGGATCGTGGCCTCATCGTTCGGCACGGCGAAGTCTCTTCGTGAGAGGGGAATTAACCGACACGCCCTTAATTCCAGAGGTACGAGAGAATGATAATGGTGCAAACTCCAATCAGGACTCCTAAAATGATTGAATCTCGCCGTCGCCGCGATTTAATCATGGCAACGAGGTTGTTGATACCAGGCATTTTGTCTAAACGATGTCTCAGTAATTGGACATGGCCATATACAATACACGTACTAATCACCCCAACCATCCTTGCATTCACATTAGAAAGAGTGGTTCTCTGACGTGTGAATTCAGAGCGCGTCTCATAGGCTTGACTGTAATTCATGAGCATGGTGAAGCCGTGGGATGGACGTGGACTCACGCTAATATGTCGTCCGTCATTCGATGCGAGTTGTCTATCCGCCCCCGTTCAGCGAGTAGTGAGTCTGCAGCAGAGGATTTATATGTGCTGCGCTTGTTAGTCAATGGATACCCCCTTGATGATCTAGGATAGGACGCACTCAATGTCATTCCGTACACCAGAGAGGAGGTTGGCTTTGTCCATTGCAGCGTGAACGTTAGTCTGACAAACCCAGTGAGATTCAGTGACAGTGAGAAGATGTAGGAGCACACCTTGGTTCGCCGCAATTCCCTTGAGTTGTCCTGGAATATTTCTCTGTGTCGCTGTATTGTCCGGAGCATCGAGGCCGACAATGTATCTGGAGCACTTGCTAATGCCGACAGCTGTTCGTTGATCTCTTCAAGCTAGCCAGCATCACTCAAGGGTTCCCCTGCCGTTTTTGAAATATATTACCTTAGATAAAAGATCCTCTAGCTCCTGCTCCAGGTCTTTCCACCGATTACTTGAGCCTGTAGCTTCTACATCTTGGTTTGGTTGTGCGATAGTAGCGGCCAACTGAGCATAAGTGGTAAGTTTTGAATCAAAGAGGTTCTCCAGGGTCCGACACTGTCTGTGCAGTCTGTCATACGTAGCCATGAGGGTGAGAAGGTAATGCGACGTCGGCCAAAGGTGGGTGGTATGCGCAGTTGAGGGGGAGCATAATAAGTGGTCACGTGGGGCGGTAGTTTGACCGAGCGTCTGATCCGTCGAGCGCCAAATTCGGTGGGTCCCGTTCACTGGGCCGATTGATAGCAGCCCTTTTCTCTTGATCATAGTTCGCTGTACTCACTCGTGTACTCAACGTGGATCGCAGTAGAAAATTCCGTACGGGGCTCTCTCGAGACCGTTTGTGCAAACCAAGAGCTGAATTTCTTAGATTCGCCTGGTTCCGACTCCTATGACACGCTGATGACATGTTGGCCGGTCCTAGGAACTCTTACAAACCTCGATGTCTTGAAACTAGACTGGGCTCGTGACGTACTTTTCGCAGGCGATTATAAACACGAACTCAACGAAAACTCTTGATGTCTATCCTTCTCCCATTTCGCAATCTTGCAAGACTCCTCGTCACCTCACTTCCTTCAGCGTCCATTCGTGTCATGACCACCAACGCAGTCGGGCTCAAACCTGAGGACTCCAAGGCTCTTCATGAGCGCCCAATTCGAAGCCATGAGCAGCCTATAATAACCGCAATTCGAGAGGTACTAGCACTAATACAATTGCCGATCTCCTACTTCTGACACCGTTGCCAGATGTATACTTGTTCGCCCAAAGAGGTGCATCCTTTGCATTAGACGCCATTCCAAAACCAAGTCTCACAGCATTTAGACAACGTTCAATGTCTATGCCAAGGATGCCGTCTTCCATGACCCGGTAGGCATTGCCAAAGGTCCGAAGTCCATCGAAACACAGTTTTTGGGGTTGGCCAAGGTAGACCTATCCATTCATTCATTTCATTCATTCAGGGCATCTGATTCAACATTGCCCAGATTTTCCCTCGTGCGGAAATCCCGAATTTTAGACTTTTAGAGAACCCGTCCTCTGTTGCGCCCAACACCATTCTCATTGATCAGGATGTTTCATATTATCGCAACCCCAAGTCCACCCCTACAAAGGTTTGATCCATGCGATAGGCGGTATCGCATATGCTCAACTATTTCTAGACTTTAAATTCCCTCCTTACCATCACACTTGATGAGTCAAACAAGATCAAGACTCATACTGAAGAATGGAACCACAGAAAATCCACATCCAAGGACGACGGCTTCCTGGGCATGCTTAACGAGGAACGGAAGAAACTGACAGCGAATTTGACAGATATATTTGTAGGAAAGAATTAATAACTTCTATAGTTTCCCGATGTGATTAAATCCAGTAAAATGTACAAGGCTCTACAAGGTTACACTAGAATCCAAACCAGGACTTCCCGGAATTCTGCGCAGCAAGCCTTTTCGCCTAAACAGGAGGATAAGATAGTTGGAACCATAAACGTCGTGATGATTTTACCTGCGAGACCATGTCTTTGCTTCCCTGCTCAAGCGACTTGAAATTCTCCTCTAGATCTCCTAGCATTTGGCTTCACGATTGTCAGAAGGGCATCACGAAAAGTGGAATTTACATACCCGCGCTCATTAAGGGCACTGGTCAATCGACTGTATAGATTCGACTGGACGGCTGTAGCAGAGGCGGCAATCGAGGCGGCAGGATCTCCCGATGAATCATCAAGATCCCTCTGCGATACCACATCTCGAGCCCGCATGACAGGAGCTGGTCTATTCGATCCACCGACTTAAAGGTAGGATATGAGCCACTAGCTCTTTCAAGCACATGTAGAATACCTACGTAAATCGTCAATCTGTTGACCTGACATGGTCAGGTTGAACTGGAACCAAGAACGGAAAGACGAGGGGCCCATAGGAACAGGCTGTGGCTGGGAAGGTATTTTCCCCTTGTTCACAATGAGATCAACGAGAGGAAATTCCTCTGTGCGTCGGAAATTGAACAGCGTCCCATACGACAGTGACTGCACCAGTCCAGTTGAACTCTGCAGGTTCAAACCAATGAAATCGCCGCTCTCGTCAATGCTGATGGTTCTGGAAGACATGTCAGAAATAAAACAACAAACGAGGAGCACAAAGGATCAATACTTGAGGGGTGTGCCAAGCCCTGGAATGGTGTGAATGTGCTCCAAGGAAGGAAGGGAGTAGACGTGAACTGCACTCTTATCCGTGTATGCGACAAGAGCAACAGACCCTGGTCAAAATGAAGTCAGCCCCACCAATTACCGTCTTGACCAAATACTAACCTAAACGCTCAACAATTTGTACGTCGATCACCTCCCCGTACTTGGAGCTCCATTCTGCCTTTCCGATGCGTTCTCCGGTTATATTCACGAAACTTCTAACACCTTTCGTGCTGGCTGTAACGAGAATCACAGTCTCGCCTGTTTGTTCATGGAAATGTATCATGTCTGCGAAGCGTCTGCGGTCTGCTTTACAGAGCGCTCCGGTCTTGGCATTGACAACGAAAGTTCCACGGGGGAGCGGGTTTGGAATAACCTTGTAGGAGACTTTTGGTCCGTCGACGAGGAAACCCGGAGGCGATTGTGAGATAGAATACACCTCTAGATTCCCGGAGGAACGGATGGCAATAAGACGTATCAACGACTTTGGATCTGATTATGCTCCTTAATAGGGTTGTTTGCTTGAAAGCTGTATAGTGCACCACCTTTATCAATGCCACTGATGGTCCACGTCAGGGAGGTGAATGCGCCAACTTCTGTTGATGTGTCCGTGATATGATGAAGACTGAACGAGTGCTTTGATGATTTTGAAGACCTCCGTTCCGCTTTGCTAGGCCTATGGAGTATGGTAGGGCCACGCATATCCACTATGTACAAGGCTCCGTCGGAAAAAGCGGCGGCAACGAAACCTGATCCAACGTGACTGATTCGTCTAGTATACAAACATGAAAGAACTCACCGATTTCAGAAATGGCGACAGACGAAGATCGAGCTACCATGCATTCGATTCAAGGCAAAATATGGACTGAGTTTCCTCCAAGGTTCCACTCTGACGTGCTTGAGCAGTCGCAGATCTGGATCAGGCTCGAAGTCGTGAGTTTTGTGGGCCGCTAGGACAGGTTTCGCCTGGAAAAGCAGGAGTTCTCCCGTGCTAAGGGCGATCGCGCATTCCGACGTTGACGGAACAAAATGTACTACAGCGATAGACCTTGGAGCTTCATTTGCGGAATCCCTAGGCTGCTCACTATCGAGAACGTCTAGAGCATCCTGCAGGTTGATCTCAAGTGCGCTTATCAATTCTGGATAATCATGTTGTAAAGGAGTGTTCTCGAGTGCCTGTCGGAGCTGGTCGCTGATGTCGTAGAAGCTGACGGTCAAATCTTTGTTTGGACAGATGAGAATGCGGTGAGGTTGTTGCTGTCAAGACTTTAAGAAGTGAAAATTATTCCGAACTCTGAAACCAACATACCTTTGTTCGTTTAGGTTCAACAGAAACTTCTACAATGGCACGACCCCCTGATAACTTGACCTTGGGTTTCATTCTTGCCTCTACTGTATCGACAACGTCTGGGTAAATCTCCTTCGGGACAGTCTGCAGTATATATATCTCGCCGGACAGGTTGCTTCCAGAAAACTCGAATGGGAGACTACAGCTTTGGGGGTCACTTGCTAGCGACAATGCCTCCAAAGTGAGATCTAGGTCCTGGGAACCACCATGATTAGGTGACGAGGCCCTGCTTGATTGGGATGCAGCAACCAAACAGGCAGGAGGAAACTCTCGTGATTCTAAGGTACGCTCAGTTTTACCGGCCTCGGAGACTATGAGAATGGCATAAGGGCCATAGGTGTTGTTGAAATGAGGGTTATCTCGAGGTACAAGATGAAAATCCTGTATGGGTGTTTGTGTTGCATAGTAAAAAGAGCCAGATTCTGTAAGAGAACTCCGGATAGCATTGATCATAAGAGGATGGAGCCCATTGTGCTTAGGAGGCTGGGATGTTGCAGGAGGGTCCTCCGGGTTGAATGCAGGGAACCACAGAACGTTCAGTCCAAATCCCTGGTCTGTTCGAGTGCCGCCGAGCACCGTTAAAGTAGTCGCTCCTCCACGTGGATCCTTGGAGTTTACGAACCCACTCCAAGCTAGCTTGATTACAGGTTCTCGAGCAGAATCCCTATCTGCTGCATTATTCAGCCGGGCTTCTAGCATCTCAGCATCGACGACATTGACGTCTAAATCGTCCAAAGTCCGAACAAGTATCGGCTGCCCCGAATCCTCTAGCGCCCAGAAGGAAATGGAACCATCATTGTGACCAGCAGCGAAAAAGTGTCCAGCTGGATGAATGGCAATGCAGGTGACCAGAGATCGGCGAGGTAACAAGATATCCTAAATCCAATGTCACTGTCAGCTGAATTTCCTGCTCATTTGATAGCATCACCTTGGGACTATACCCCCCTCCACCAGGAGCGCCAGGCGGTAAAATCAGCTCGAAAGTGTGAACGGCTTTGCGGTCTTTCTATATTCGCGCCTTCAGATTCAGATAACCCCCTCAGAACGAAGTCATGGAGTTGGCTTACTAGATCTGCTAGGATGATACCGTCTACATGCATGCGCGCACGGCAATCAAAATCAACTATGATCACACAATTTATCAAAACCAACCTTCGTATGCAATGAACAATAGATTTAGGTTCCGAGGATGGAGGACAAGTTCAACAGGTTGTCGTGTCCTGAAGCAACATCAGTATTTAGCGCAGAAGATGGGAAGGCACGACTGACGAGTCTTGGTGAGGTATAGATGAGATTCCCGATTTCAGTAGTTCATTCTCGTATTGCAGCCACAAGTTTGGAAGCGTGTAGGGTGATTTCCGCATGCAAGCAAGGTCGTAAGTCCTTACTTCTCCATTCGCGAGGGCAAGGAATATCTAGATTACTCCATATTAGCCACGAATATTTTCCTTATTTGATGTAGGAATGACATGATTATGAGAGGGTGAAGTGACAATGAATCTAAGACGATGATACATAAACGAAATCTAGGCTTAGAAAGGACCAGGTAGACATACGTTGTAGGGTCCCAGCGAACTATCGCCATGTGTTTCGGACTTCCCAGCGGTGAGAGGTCCCATATGTGCAAGTGATGACCACTATCTAAAGAGATAAGAGAATGAGTCAGGAGAGGAGCGGGAAGTCGTCGTAGCATTCACCTAAACAGACAAGCCTCTCGCTCAATAGCCCAAACTGGAGAAATCGTACGGGAATCGCCTCAGGTAATAGTAGCTTTATTTCTACTCCTGGTCCGCCACGGATTCGGATCTCCCCTTGGGCCGTACCTTCAGGGATGCTTCAGAGATTGGACCTTGCAGCGAAAGATGAATGACAGCCACCTATAGCAAGTAGGCGTGAAACAGGGTCAATGGCGACAGCAGTGATGTCAAGGGGAAATTCGAATTCTTTCAGTACACCGATCTTCCAATCGGCCGTGTCGCGCACAGATAAGGACAAGTCGATAAATTCAAGATGATTATCATGCTTCAAGAACATCGCTGTACTCTGCGGTTGGAAGTAGAAGAGATGTGGGGTCACAGTAAGAAAGGAGTTACGTCAATTGATGGATATTGCAGGGCGTCTCGATCAGTGGACGCCAAGGCCACTTGCATCAAAACGCGAGCGGCGATAGGCTATGGCGGTTACTGAGGCGTTGATGCAGAACGTGATTCACACAGTTTACGCTAGGTCAAAGAACTGATATTGTAAGTAGATGATAATGGTTTGGACTACTATACAGTGATACAGTGCAAAAAGTCTGTGAAGTGCGAGAAATGAAATTATGGGTATACTTGAGTATACTACTGCCGTCTTCTCAGGGTCTACGTGTTTCGCCTATATATGTAAATACTTGTCGCGATGCTGGTTTCACTGTCGCTTGCGATGACGTACCCCGAATTTTACCCAGCCAGCTTCGCTTCTGCTTGGCGGCGGAATCAAGCGGCACGCTACTCCTAGGACTGTTCGTTACATCCTGGATCAGCGGTGTCGAGAGAACGGTAGTCTGACGCTTTGGAGAGCGTTTTGGGGACGAAAGGACTTTGTTGCGCACTGGAGTGAATCCTGATTGTAGATTTCCGAAAATTCTTCGAACTCTGGGCGTGGTGCTTTCGTTTTCTCGTTCCCTACTCGGTAGACTATCGATGGTGAAACCTTGTGGTGGGACTATCTCGGAAGGCTCGAAGTCATCGGGGGCTCTTCGCTTCACACCGACGACAGAGGAAGGAGGTTCAGAAATACGCTCCTGGGATCGTGGCTGCTCTGGCGTGCGAAGCTTGAAGACGGGAACTGGAGCTGCTCGTTCGGGAGTTTTCGGTCGCGCAGTGGTAGGGGGTGGACGAGAGACATTCCGAGAGGTCGAAGCCCTTTTAACTGAGGAGGTTATGGGCTTTTCGGCAGAAGCAGGAACATTGGCCCCTATAGAGGACCGTGATGACCGGCGACGACTGGCCTGTGGTTGAGTCTCTGTATTCTGTGGAGGCAGTTGAGGAGGCAGTTCAAGGAGAGGTTTCGCATTCGTTGGAACTGCCTCAACAGCAGCTTTGGAGCTGGCGACTGCAGCCTTTGCTGCGGCGAGTTTTGTCTGCAAGTTTTGTACCTTTCTTGTCAGAGCCTCCACTTTACCCGAGAGCTTTTTATTGTCTTTCAGCATCCTATCAAAAATCAGTTATTGTTTGTTAGAAGCAACATGAACGGAACTCACTCTAAAGCCCGGTCATCGTTCTCCTCAATTTCGGCGCACTTCGCTCTTAACAGTTCCTCCATCTCATTGTTCCTCTCTTCAAGCTCTGCAAGGGCGTCCTCTAGGTTTCGTCGCGAACTAAAGGCCGCGAGCTTATCCTGGAGCTCCGCTAGCTCCCTCTTAAATTGAGCGCTCTGAAGGCTAAGATTTACTTCTGAAGTCTTAGCGGTCGTTTCGGCACGGGAAAGCTCAGCTTGGGTGTCGCTGAGCTTGGTTTTGAGTACTTCCATAGCAGTCTCGCTATGACTTGATCAGGTAAATCGATCAGGAGGCTGAGGCGATAAACTTACCCATCCTTTACTTGACGTTCAAGAGCATTTGTATATGAGCGGGATTTTTGAACTTGGGCCTCCAAGCTAGTTATCAGCTCCTGAAGACGACCTCTTTCGTCCTCACTCTCGTTCAACAAAGCCTCGTTACGCTCAAACTCCTTGTGAAGCCCCTGAATTTCTTCTTCAATTTCCGAGAGACGCGTTCGAGCTTGCTCATTCTCGGCTGAGAGGGCTTGCATCTCCACAGCAGATTTATGTTCTTTCTCTCTCGAACTCTGGATTACGGTATCAAGCTCTCTCTCAAGCTGCCCAATTTCCTTAGCCTTATCCTCTACCGAGCGAGTCAGCTCAACAACTTGAGCCTCGAGATGTAGATTGAGGGATTCGAGCTTCCTCTGGTGCTCATCGGCGTGCGAGATATGATCTTGTACAAGACGCTCTCGCTCCTCTCGTAAACGTGAGATCTCCTCCGATAGAGCTTGGTTGGTGTCTTTCGTTCCTCCATACACCTCTTCTAGATTCGCTCTCTCCTGCAGCACCCTGTCAAGCTCCGCCCTGAGGGATTCTGCCTCATTTTGGATCATCTCCTTCTCCACCTCTAGATCTTGTTGAGATTTAGAAAGGCGTGCGATCTCTTGGTGCAAGATGTCCGTTTGCTTCTCGAGTTCATGAAGCTGGGTTCGAGCTTGCAATGTCTCTTGAAGCTCCTGCTCCGACGAAGCCCTGTTCAAACGTTCCTCTTCCAACTCAGCGATGGTCGCTGTTAATTGCTTTTGCAGGCCCTCCATTTCTTCTTCGTGCAAGCCAGATGCGCGGGCTCTGGCTTCCTCATACTCCGTCAATATATCCTCTTTCTCCTGCTGCCTCTCCTCCAACTCTGTTATCGCATGAGCATATTGTTTCTGAAGTTTTTCTCTCTCCGCAGTGATTTCGGCGATGGTCACGTTGAGCTTGTCAATCTCGGCTTGATACTCGGATGACCGAGTGGCAAGCTCAGCGGCAGAAGGCGCAGATTTGCGACGGAGGGTACTGCATTTTTCTTCCAATCGTCGGTTCGCAGTGCGTACGTGAGCAATCTGCTCGTTCGCATCAGTGAGATCCCGTTCTAACGCGGCCTTCTTTGCAATCAAGACTCGAGCAAGAGTGTTCGCTTTCTGAAGCTGGAGCTGGCTCAAAGAGAATGCTATGGTCACTTGCCGAAGCTCCTCTGCGGCTGATGAGAGCCTTTCGGAGAAATCACCATCCAGAGCCGCGTTCGCGTCGTGATGCCGGAGTTGATCTTCCAGGTCGGCGATGTGGGATTGGAATTGTTCAGCTGATGTTCGAGCGGTGGCTTTAGTTTGAACGAGGAGAGAAATAATGGCGTTGAGGGCTTGATCACTTTCAGCAAGCTTAGACTCCAGCAATTCCAAGTCCTCCTCCAAAAGCTCTATCCGTGATAAAGCCTCGTCCCTCGCTTCTCGCGCATCCGCACAGTCCTCTAGCATCGCCTCTTTCTCAGCTACGAGGGTCTCGATCTCCGTGTTCATCTCCCCCAATCGATCCTCCTGTAGCTTCAGGTTGGTCTCGAGGCGGCGGATGTCATGCTGGTGAATCCCAATCTGTTCGGTGCGACGGCCGACCCGACCCTCGAGCTGCTCAATCTGTTCACGAAGAGCACGCGTTGCTTCACTTGAGCTCATGCTGGAGAGCTGCTGGGACTGAAGTGCACTGTATCGGCTCTCGGCCTCTGCCAACTCCTCCTGCGCAGCTTCCAAATCGGCCGTCAAGTTAGTGACCTGGAGAGCCAGGGAGTCTCGCTCTGACTCAACAATTTCTAGAGTCCTCGAGACTTCCTTGAGGTTGACTTCCACTTCTTCGAGGCGATCTTGCATAATTCTCCGGGAGGACCGCATGTCTTCCTTTTGGTCCTCGAGTTGAGTTACTAGGTCATCGTATTCACCCGTGATCATTTCAAGCCTAGATTCCAGGTCCTCCCTCCTCTCTTCTGATTCTTTGAGTTGGCACGCGATTTGGTCAGCCTCTTCTTCGAGCGCCGCATATTTCTCCGAATGGACTTGAGTGTAGTGATCGAATTGGTGCTCGCGTCTGACGGCTAGCAGCTGGCGTTGTTCAAGTTGCGTTTGTGAGTGTGAAAGGAGTATCGCAAGCGCAGGTACTGTGTTCGCTGATGCATTCGAGGAATTATTGGTATTGTACCACAGGCAGAATGAGAAATGCTCACAGATTGGTTGTGACCCGTTGCTATTCTGGTTTGGGGAGTTAGATATCAAGCGTTTCTCCAGCGCTTCAACCGTGAACCTATGCTCAGTTTCAAGGAACTCTAGATTGCGACGCAAATTGTCACGCTCCTCCCGCAAGCGCCCAATAGCATTTAAAAGCTTGGCGACATGAAGAACATCTACTTGTTCACCACTTGTAGTGCGAAGAGGGGCTTCAACATTGTCAGAAGTGGCTGGATCGCGGCTCTTGCTCGTGATTTCTGGCCGTGATCTAGAGAGGACTGAGATACGCAAACTGAAAGTAAAGAGTTCACCTTACCGCTCCTCTTCCAATCNGTCAAGNTGATCCTGTCGTTCCTGCAGAAGCTCCTCCANCTCATGNATTTGAGTCCGATTATCTTCCAGTTNATTCAAGGCGGCTTCTCGTTCCTGCTCAAGTTGNGTGTTTCGCGTCTTCAGCTCTGCCACCTTTTCTGACTCCACCCTCACTCGTTTTTCGGCACTTCNTAGTTTCTCCTTGAAGGTTTTGACATCGTCTGACTGTCGAATCATTGCTTCNAGGGCAGCTATCTTNGCATCGTCTTCTTCNATCCTTTTCAATAGCTCCTCCTCCCGCCCACCGTCCCCTCCTTCTCTGAAGTACTCGAGTTCCTCATCCTTNTCTTGAATCAACGACTGTAGCTCNTCAATGCGAGNTTTATGCTTCGNCTCCCGTGCCATGCTCTCGTTATCCACCCGCAACAAATCGTCCTGTGCTTGAGTCAACTTNNCCTGCAATCCCTCAATCTCGAGTTTCTTNTCATCNAGCTGCTCGCGCAGTTCCTNNAAATCCCTCTCTAAGCCCCTGATCTTGAGGTCGTTGAATGCGGACGAAGAGGATCGAGACGNAGGGCGGCGGCTGGCNGCCGCGTTTGCCGATTGTAAATGTCGAACGTTTGATTCTAGTTCGCGGATGCGAGTCTCCAGAATAGACTTCTCTTGTTCCAGCTCTCTGCTCCGAGAGTGGTATCCATTTGAAGTGCCAGAAAGTCGTTCGAGGGCAGTCTCCATATCGCTCATTTCCCTATCCTTTGCTTTAAGTTTGCCATTCGCNGTTTGAAGAGAAGCCTCGAGGTTACGAGAGGTGTTTTTCGCCTCCCGAAGATCGTCACTGCATTGGGTAAGCTTACTCTNAAAGTNAAGANCTCGTTCACTTTCTGCAGCAAGCTATAGAGATATCAGCTCAAGTNCAACCACNTTCAGCAGCTATNCTCACCTTCTGAAGAGCTTCTGTCAGATTNGTTCTCAGTTCTTCTAGCTCAACTGCCTGTTTCATGAGTTTGGCTTTCTGGCCAGCGATTTCGCCATCTAANANNTCGGTGAATACACACTTCTTGACATAAGTTTGTAAAATCAACCTTTGCTTGCGAGTTTGTCCTTGAAATGTTGTGTTTCNTCGGAGACGTCTTCAGCTCCAATCTTCCATAGCGACATGGTCGCTTGGCTAAGNGNAGAAANCAAAGGACAAGGCGNGACTANGTCTAGNCAGGTATTGCGCCCACAACACGAGAGCGCGACTTGTCACGTGGTNCCGTTTGNCTGTTACCATGTGATGGGAAACCGCTACCNTGNATAGCCTAAGGCACATGACGTCACCAAGGCCTAGACCNGGANTTCGCGAGCTGATAGGATCTGACCTTAGCGGCGAGCTCNANTTGTGAACGATGGTCGACGGGTNATCCCAATACTTNCTGTTTNTTCTGAACTACCATGCAGCNATGAATCCTTCTGTCCCGTTATTGCCGGCGAATTCCTATTGCTTCGATCAGTTTACCACAATCTTGGTTTTCGTATTCAAAGTGTTGAGGATATCTAGGGGGTAAAGTCGATCAAAGGCCACTCCACCAAGCAGGCTTTGCCGCAATCTTCTCGGGCTAATAAAGCAGTGAAATGAACGCCGTTTTGCACCCCAAAGTTCTATGAGCACGTGGGATCAAGCATCTCTCACCCAGAAGCAGGAGAAAAAACTGTAAACGACAAGTTTTTCGGTCTGCGGCGGAGCGTACTCAGCCGAAGCAACCCCATCTGCGCATCTGTGAGCGACTCTCTGATGCAGTGCAACCCGCCCTACGGCGGCCCGTATGGGCGCAAATGGGAGTGGAGCGGCAGCATGGACAGTGCATCGGCAAAACGTGATTTAGCCTAACGAGCATCATTTTTGCTCAGCAAGATTGTGACGTCACCGCCCATACCTGCAGTATACGACACTTTGACAAGGTTTTTCGCCCCCGTTGTGCAAACATGGAAAGACGCCAGGGTACTATTACTGGAGTCGATCAAATGACGAAGCATATCTGATGTCGCGGTGTGGCGGTTTTCCATTCAGATCGTCTTCCGGTGCTCGTTCACGCAAAGTTCCCGGTTGGAGTCTCGCCCGCAGAATCGTCGTCGCGCCTGGGAATCTGTAATTGCATGAGCGATTAGCCACAGCTTCATCTGCGCAGATTTGTCCTTGCATCATAAGTTTGGTTCTTGGCCTTCGTCGTCATCGCGAGAACTCTGAAACATTCGCCTATAAATTCACCGCGCCATTTCTCCCGTATCTCCATCCCCCCTTCTAACACTTCCCCATCGTCAACCGCTACCGGCCGATAGTGACACACTAGGTACACTATATATTCTTCGTCTGAGCCCGAACTAACTTGCCCCCCTGCAGCTGGTCTGCGACTCCCTCTCATCCTGTATATGTCCAATACCGAAGTGCCGCCCACTATGTCTACCGCTCCCTCTCGTGTCACTCTCCACCTTGGCCACTTGCCCAAGAAGACCGATATTAAGGCTCCCTGGCCAAGGACACCCACAAGGGCAAGCACTTGATATTAACCCGTTCGATGCATCGTCCTTATCTGAGTTCTAGGTCGACCCCAACAACCCGCCCTGGCCTGCCTATCGTGGCTATCATGAATACTCCTTCGCCCATGCTACGATGCAATCCCGACTCCCTACCATTCTCGGAAAGGGAATTGACGATACTATCCGTACTCTCAACGACCAAGCTGAGGAAGAAGAAGTTGTCGACCTTGTGCAATGCATTGAGCGGATGGGCGAACTGATGACTGATCTGAGCGGGAACGCCAAATTGAGGCCAATCATTGACGACGGCGAAGCCGACGTTGCCCTCTGGAACAAAGAAATCGCAAAGTATTTCCAAGGTAAGTCCCTGCCATTTTCTTTGAACTCGACGCTGACGTCTTCCTTTCATATAGGAAAGGACTTTATGAATGCGCCCTGGCTTTTCGCAGAAGCCTACAAGTACCGTCGTCTGCACGAATGTTTTAGCATCAGCAAGTTCTGGAAGGACTACGATGTCTTTTACCGACAAAAGGTGCGAAGCTCGCGACTAGCCACATTCACACAATTATTGATTCAGGAACATAGTGCGATACCTTCTCGCGGTCCGCTGATGCTGTCTTCGAACTGTCTATGCGATTCGCGGAGCCCTTCAAAATTGCAGAGGGACTATCTGCAGAAGAAAAACTCGACGCTGAGCGACTCATGTTCTTGGAGTTAACACAAGGTACCGCTCTACGTAAGGTCAAATCGAGCTAATTTGCTGACCAGTAATATAAGTTTGTCTTTGGGGCAACTCGACAGATCTTTCGCTCCTCATTAACATGACAGAAGAGCAAATCAAGGCCCTGCAGTCTACTGGTGGAGACCATCTTGCGGCTACCGAGAAGAATATCCTCGGGAATGACCTGGGTCGGCTGTGGGACACCGTCAAGGAACTAAGAGAGAAGACGGGTGGACGCATTGATTTCGTTCTCGATAACGCTGGGTTCGAGCTGTACTGTGACTTTGTTTACGGTTCGTGGAGACTCCACTTGTCTGGTGCTCTTAACCAATTACATGGTCCCCCCCCCCAGCCGATTTCTTGCTACAGAGCGGTCTCGCTAAGCAAGTCCGCTTCCATGGTAAACGATACCCATGGTTCGTTTCCGACGTCACGAAGAAGGACTGGAATTGGCTCCTGAATTCAATGGTGTATGGCCAGTTGTTCCCGAAGGCAAGTGAAGAAGAACTGGAGTCACTACGCCGCCTAGGCACGAGATGGAAGGTGGGTCACATCGTGATAGTCATGAAATAGACGACTGAAATGTAAGCAACAGCAATACGAAAAAGAAGGCAAATGGGTCTACGAACAACATCCGTTCTGGTGTACTGGGTATACTTACTGGGATTTGCATTCTGAGGCTCCTGATTTGTTCCTTCACTTGTCCCGCTCGGATCTCGTCCTTTTCAAGGGCGATCTCAATCACCGTAAATTGACATATGATTGCGCTGCTCCTGCGAGCACCCCTTTTGATGTTGCCATCGGCCCAATGGCAAGTGCCGCTGGAGCTCCCCGAGTCGCTAGTCTGCGTACTATCAAGAGTGACGTTGTTGTTGGCCTGGGACCTGAGGGTGACGCACTGGCAGAAAAACTAGATCAGACAGAACCTGGCTGGAAGATCAGCGGAAAATATGTGCGTACCGTTCGTTCATTGTCCCTGATTACCCGATATTAATCCTTTTTTCTAGGCTGTTGTTCTCCTATCGGANGGTCGTCCTGGGGAAAAGGTCCGCTTTGCTTAAAGACATAGACCGCGGAGAAGGACCATATGCCACTAGTTTATCTGTATCATTAGAAGTTCACATTGTATTGTAATGTCTTCTCCTAAATATTAATTTTCTCGCCATGTGTGTTTGCACTGAGTTGGTTTCTCATACCTGTAATGAAGATTCATGACCCTCAAAATCTATTTTCCTATGCGTGTGTAAAATATATGCTCATCATTCTATTCATGAGAGTCGTCCTTGATTTCGAAGAGAAAACAGGACTATGTTTAGACCGTGATCAGCCAGGTATTCTTACGCCACTATAACCTTCCTAAGGCTCATGGATCGTCATTTACGCGTTAAATGAACCGCAGAGTGCCCTCTCTTGAGATACAAGGGGTTGATTGTAGCTTGATATGACGTGCTGTACGAGAATTTTGCTCTTTCGGTTCGCGCGATAGTCGACTAAATCTGAAAGTGGAAGATGTGGTCATCACATGAGCCTCCTCGTTCTTTCTCAGGACGGTGAAGCGTTTTCCTACTACGTCAAGCGCTAACCTATCAACATATCAGTCAACTCTCAGGCCAGTTTCCTTTGCAAGGTCAGAAGGCAACACTCACTCCACTGCTTGAAAACACACTAACGCGCATATACCTCCATTCCAACAGATGTTCTTGATTATTCTTGTTATCGAAGTTCAACGTGTGTATAGAACTCAATCGACCGACGCTTCTTTGTCTCACAAAACTTCGTCAGAATGCCGCCAGCTACAGTCATCCCGACCATTTTGGTTTGCCTCTTGACGCGCACACTCGGACACTGGCCAGGTGGTCTTGATTATCAGTGTAGGAGGATGATCTCCGGTAAGAGATAATGCGTAACTAGTCTCTCAGGCAAAACCAGACGAGTGAACGACCATGTGGTCGCAACAAGCTAGCAATAGGATAAAAGGGCATCTAGGGGGAAGGACTCTTCAGTGCTCTGAGCAGTTCTAAGGCCAAAATGTTCCCAACCACACTCTTGACTACTCTTTTGCTGGCTCTGTCCGTTGCGGCGAACCCCATTGTTCAAGTTCGCGACTCTCGTATCACGCTTCCCCTGTCGAGGCGCGTTAACACGACCAGCGTGCACAACCTTCTTCAGCATGATCTCAATCGCGTCAAGGCTTTCAAGGCTCGCGCCAAGGCGATTCAGGGTGGCGAGCTTACCTTTGATGAGGAGGCGATCGTCAACGAACCTGTTGATAACCAAGCTGTAACTTATATCGCCACTGTTGGCGTTGGTTCTCCCGCCACATCCTGTGTGTTATAACCTTGGCTTTAGCGCAGAGGTTCTAATTGTTTCTTTAGACCAGCTCATCGTTGACACTGGAAGGTATATCTTGCTCTAACCCGATAAAACCAGCATCACTTGATGTTAATGCATGTTAATTTTCTCAGCTCAAATACTTGGGTTGGTTCTGGACGTTCGTATGTCAGAACCTCAACTAGTGTACAGACTAGCAACCGCGTGGTATGGTTCTTGGTGACTTGAAAGCCCGAGCCTTCCTAAGCAGTTTTTTGTAGGCTGTCACATATGGGTCTGGATCTTTCTCAGGTTTGTGGTTTAGCTTGGTATATATTGGAGAAATTGGCATAAATTAAACGTATTGTAGGCAACGAATTCACCGACACTGTCACCCTTGGTAGCTTGGTAATTCCTCGGCAATCTATCGGTGTTGCGACAAGGGTAAGTTCAGACCGTGTTAAGACTAAAAGCTACCCTCTCACTTCTCCAATCAGTCAACTGGCTTTGAGGGCACGGACGGTATTTTGGGGTTGGTCGATTGATGACTGGCATACTGGATTCAAACACTGACATTGTACCTCCCTCTCAAGGATCGGTCCCGTCGACCTCACGTTAGGTAATTATTATACTTTCAACTCCGATTTGTATGCTCATACGACGAGCTTAGGAACGCTTTCGCCTGCAACGAACTCGCTTATCCCTACCGTCACGGATAACTTGTTTGCTAATGGTCAAATTAACGCGAACGAGATCGGTATCTCTTTCGAGCCTACCAACACGGTTGAAATCGTGAATGGAGAGCTCACATGGGGTCGGTACTCTCTCTTGTGACACGTACCTGCGTATTCTGATGTCAATTTTGTTCCAAGGTGGAACCGATTCCTCCAGGTTCACCGGCTCCATCAACTTCACGTATGATTCCGCTCACTCAATGATGGATCTAATTACTAATCTAATATTTTCTCAGTCCTCGCACAAGCACTTCGCCGTCTAGCCTATTCTGGGGTATCAACCAGTCCGTCCGCTATGGTGCTTCTACCACTATCTTGAGCTCGACTGCCGGCATTGTTGACACCGGTAAGCTATGCGTTATAATCTCTATGTCACTGATCTAACTTAAATAACTTTGTAGGTACCACCCTCGTCCTCCTTGCCTCCGACGCCATCACCCGCTACAGATCACCACCGGCGCCGTCCTAGATAACAACACTGGTCTTCTTCGCCTGACCACTGCTCAATTTGCAAACCTGCAGAGTTTGTTCTTCACTACAAACGGTGTAAGTCAACTCGGAGTAACCGATACAGTTCCATCGAAATTGAATTTATTTCTAGGTTACCTATGAGCTGACTGCAAATGCTCAAATCTGGCCTCGTGCTCTTAATACCGCTATTGGAGGAAATACCAACAGTGTCTATTTGATCGTTGGTGATATTGGAACTCCAAGCGGCGAAGGCTTCGATTTCGTCAATGGTTATGCGTTCCTCGAGCGCTTCTATTCCGTCTTCAACTCTGCCAATGGCTCCGTTGGATTCGCTACTACCTCCTTCACGAGGGCCACGACCAATTAAATTATGAAGTCACGGTCTGGTTGACGGAATATCCTTTCGGGTCTATGTAGTTATCGTATTTTTATACTAGCAATCTTGTATACCGGAGATGAAATTCAATATGTAGTCAAAGGCATGCATGAGTCTTCTGAGCTGCTCGGAACGGCAGGTGTAAACGGACTGCCCTACCAGGTGGTCTACGGTCAGCAAGCTTTCCGTTCCCGAGGGTGGATTTGTGTCATCCAACTTCCCTGACAAAACCTTCTTCTTTTCGCCCTTATCTTGCACGAACGTTTGAACAGCTTATCGTATCAAAATGTCACGGCCGGGGCGTGCAGTGAGAATAGAAGAACTAGAAAACAAGCACCTACTCCCAGTTTCGTCACCACTACCCCTATTCTCTCGAAAGAAGCCCTCGGCAGAGTTTGTCCAATTGGCTCCGGGCGTCAATCATACTCGATCGTGTACACGCTGTGACCCTGAAGAGCTCATTAAATGACGTCAGGTTAAAAGGGGGAAAAGAAGATAAGCTTCGATAACCTCCGATGACTACCGCTACTTTACCGGTGCCTTGCATCGTCACGACTGACCGCGACCCGGTAAACATCGCTTCCACTCGAGAGGGCTCCCTGATGACGATGCGTTTCGTCAGTCACTGCGTCTGATGCAAGTCCATTAAATTACATGTGCCCTGGCTGTATGTAGCGCACAAACACTAGTCTAAATAGCACATCATGGAATCCGTAATAGAAGATCGAAAAAGGAGTCGAACAAATAACGGAGTAACTGTATGAGAGTAGAGTACACCCTGCTCAGACGTAAAGGAGCCCAAACTGGCAACACGAAAGCGAAAACATATGGAAGCCAAGAACTCCTTAATCACATCCCCGAACCCGGAATGTGGTTAATCAAGCTCAGATATGCGCACATATGCGCGCATTAATCCCACTCTTTCAAGAATGACCCACATTGGGAGCAGAACCAATGCGCTGAAAGTCCTCAGTCCAAGTCCATCATATCATCCCACTGCCCGGGAACATGCGGTCGAGGGTCCTGCGAACTACTCCCTCCTGTTCCTCTGCTTCCGCTTCCGCCCCGGCCTCCATCAGGACTCTGATTCTGATTTTGTTGCTGTGAATGTGAATGTTGTCGCGTCGTTGATGACCTAGAAGGGGCAAAAGGAACAGACGAATCCATACTAGCTCGATGCGTATGTCTTCGGAAAGGTTCCCGAGTCCTCGTAGGTCCAGACGCGGACGCATAAGGTGACGACGGAGGTGAAGATAGTGGCGATGTGCCCGTCGGTGAGGTCGATGATTCACCGTGTTGACCAGCTAGGCTCCTGAAGAGATGGGTGAATAGCCCTCCACCAGAACCACTTTGGTGCATTTCTGACATTGAACCTCCTGACCTCGTACTCCGGTGCCCGAGCGGTGACTGTGACCGCGCACGAGAAGCTGAAGATTGACTTGGGCTAAAGAAAGGGTTTCCTGCATTGAATGGAGATGATGGGGAGGTTGTTGACGAGGGGTTTGCGTTATTCCTCGGAGTATTCTGGTCTGGCTGCGGTACGAGCGCGTACCGACACACAGGACATGTTCCGGACGACTTGAGCCATGGCAAAATACATGGCTGGTGGAATGGGTGCTTGCACGGAAGTTCAATGACAATCTGCTCATCCGGATCTTCGGTAGCCAATTGGAATTGGTCCTTACACACTGCACAATCTTTCGATAATAGAGGACCTATGAAAAAGAGCGCATATTAAGCTCAGCGGAATGTGGAGATGTGACGCATGCACGTACTTCCTTCCACCAAAACCTCGCGAGGCAACTTCTCGACAATCTCTTCGGTTGCTGGTACCGGCCGATGTGAATTGGAGTTCTCCATGATTTGCGTAATGATTTGATCCAATGCTGATTCACCACAGTCAATGACAATGCAAATTGATTAACGTCATGATACTTACCCTCCTGGCTAAAGACGTAATCGCCCATCCTCCCATTCTCAGGCATCCCACCCAGGAACATTGGCAACATTGGATGCTCGGTCTGTCCAAGCAGCGACAACAAATATTGCGCGAAAATCTGTCCACTTATGGGATGTTCCCGATTGCCGCCGTCGGCAGCATTACTTGAAGGGGGTCCCGCCCGGATGAATCTGATATAAGGCGTTAGTAGACTATCATAAAGCACTGAAATGCCCATACTCCGACATGGTAGGAGGTGAGCCAGGATTCGGAGATCCAGTTGAGCTGGGTGAAGACCCAAACGTATACGTTCGTGGGCCAGTGCTACTACTCCTGATCTGGAACGTTACTCTTGACCCAGACTATGAATGAGTTAAGAGCTGCACCGAAAGATAGAAGGATAGCACAAGAAGCTTACCGGACCATTCCGGTCTGCAGAACTGCTGCGTTGCTGATTCGGCTGCATCCCCCGATTGAGGAATGTCTGTAGACCGACTGAATAAGAGGGGCCAGGGTCGGTGCTTAGCAGGGTATGAGGATCCAGCGCGAGAGGAGACGCACCCAGGAAATTATCAATTCCTTCTCCATCGCCCATGTCTCCTTGCCCGCCAGCATGTGCAAAATCGCGTGGATCGTTGGAGGGGTCTTCAATCTGTTGTACCAAACTACTCGTAAGGGAGGGTTTAGACTAGTAGGCGGATGCAGACCTTCTCAACGAATGATCCGTGACATGAAGCGCATACTGGATCCGGGACCTATTCGGGGGAGTGTGTTATTGGTGTGGCGGCATAAAGCGCGAAAGATTCACAGACCATGAGAGGGCGCATCTCAGCATGGCACTATGTATATTGTAAGCAAGTATGAACGAGCGACTGAAGATGCAAGCACTCACCTCATGACAATACCACATTGGCTCTCGAGACGACATGTTGAATAAGCAGAAGAGAGAGGCAATGAGGTGGTAGAACTTGAAAGGCAGGAGCCTGATGGCGGGCCAAATGGCGAGCTTGTGACGGATATGTGTCACATCTTCATCATTCGATGATTCCAGTGCATTCCATCTCTCCAACTTCCAGCCGGTGAGTCGCCAGCTCGTCTTTTGCGTTGAGCTCGGGATGTCAATTTGTTCCCTATTATACGACGTGCTTCGGCGCGCGTGAGATCAGCTCTTGTGTTTTCTGAGTTTTGGTGGCCTGTGTTTGTGGTATTCTGGGTACTGATGACGTATGTATTGCAGGCATGTCGATCGATCGGAGTGTTCTTGTTCTTGTCTTCTATGCGCCCCCTCAGCCTCTTCATGTTCCCTATCCCCGTCCACGCCGTCCCACTCTGGAAGCGCGGTCTTGCTGGACTCTTCGGCGACGGCGACGATAATCTAGCCCAGTCTACCCCGGACTTCAACCCACTTCCGGAAGTTTCTTTAGCCGCCGTTACCCAACTAGAAACAGCTGCAACCTCAACAACCAAAATCAGAACAACAGCGCATACAAGCCGTGGTAGTACCACCGCAGCCACAAGCAGCAACTCGCCCCTCTCAAGCACAACAGAATCGTCCTTCGCAACCGCAAGTACAGTTATCTCCGTCTTAACGGCGGCGACCGGGTCGACTACGGGAACAATGACTGCCACATCAACACCGATTGTCCCAGAGGCACCATCTACATCTGCGGAAGAAGCGACTCAATGGAAGGTCATTGGTATCGGTATAATCACTGTGGGACTTATCGCCACCGTCATCTTGTCTATCATTTTCTTCGATTCGTGGTGGAACTTTCTCTGTGATATCTTCTGTGGCCGCAGGCGCAAACGCGGGAAGAATCAAGGACAAGAGACTATGGTGCCGGATTTTGGAACGCGCGACTGGGAGTTCAAGCTTGCGAATGAAGATGGACATCGGTATCCGACCATGTCGTCGTTGGCGGATATTGCTGAAGGTCAAGGGAGGAAACCGCCTGGGGAGTTCAGATCCGCGCCAACATCGAGTACGGAGCTGTTGTCTCCGAGGCCCCCGTTCTTATTGGATGTAGATTTCGCGCAAGCTTCGAGTGGTGAACCGCTTGCACGGAAAAACAGCACGCGTTAGCAGGCAGCCCGAGATTATATATGTATTATCACGTTTGTAGTGTACATTTTCCCTGTCAGTTATTAGATTTGTACTTTTATAAGACGGTAGAGCTAACTCACAACGAAGCTATTTTCTCTCTTCTTGTACTTTGATTTCGGCTGGGTAGTTTTTTTCGAGACGGTCGGAGATGACAATTCCGGCTGCACCAACGAGGAAGACGCCAAATGAAATGTAAAGACGCGTCTTGGCAGGAAGGGCTAAACGACATCAACGAGAGTAAGGGTAGAAATCTAGAGTGCATACCAAGCCAGGACTGGGCGAGAGAGCGAGAACTGGCAGAACCGCGGGGTTGTTGCATGGCAAAAAGAGTTATGGGCGCTTGACGCGATCACTCTTGCACGTGGGCCGAGCCAGGGTAGAGCATCAATCTAATCTCTCTGACTCCCATGTTCACCGGGCTGGTATGCAAACTATTGCTCGCAGAAGATACTTGAGCCCATAATTTCGTACAGATAGAGCACCTCGGCACCGTCTCGTCGATCGTCGTGGACGAGAATGGCTGCACGCTAACTATAGCAGATGCGGCGCCTATTCTGGGCGACTGTCACATTGGAGACTCAATCGCGGTGAATGGCGCGTGCTTGACGGTGACTGAATTTGATCCCGAGAAAAACGGCGGCTGGTTCAAGGTCTGGCTTGCGAACGAGACGCTGCAGAGGACAGATCTCGGTATGTTCTGGCTCTGGTCCTCGTGAATGCAATTAAATCATGTGCAGGGGAGCGCAAAGTCGGCGACCAGCTCAACCTGGAGCGCGCCATGGGCGCTCACGTCCGCTTTGGCGGCCATTT